>KB669792.1:161273-354098 GCA_000349105.1 Anopheles epiroticus
GGGGGCATTTAGGCAGACCTAAATTGTGCCGTTTCATCCACGGGTTCAAACGCTTCGCCACAAATGGTTCGAACTGTCCACTGAAGCCTTACCCGTGAAAGCATCCACGTCTGCAGAGCGATCCTTTCGAAAAGGAGCAGGAGCGCTGCTGAAGCTTTCACCTGCCCAACGTTCGGTCCTGTCAGCAGGCGGACCAGTTGCACAAAGCGGCGTTGTGTGGTCAATTATGAAAAGTGTATCACTCAATCAAATCACCGGGCCCGACTGTTCGTCTCGCCATTATTCTCTTAGGCTGGAGGCAAAAGAGGTACCACTGCCCGCTTCTGCACGAGAGACACACGATAGCATCATGCACAATGTTGCACCAGAAGAAAGCCGTCTCGTGACACAGCCGGTCACTCAATCAAGCTTTGCTTGGCAAGTCCAAGAGGCAAGGAGAGAGAGAGAGAGAGGAAGGCTTGATATCCCACCCATTCGGAGGGCGTCCGAATGCCAATTTCTCAGCGTCATCGTGCTGAAGCCGCACACCAAGGCTTTAGTTTTCTTCCGCCGTGGAAATGGCGCACTAACCGCCACAATCTCACCCCCCCCTCCCCCATCTGGAGCGTATCCTCCGAGAGTGTGGGTCGTTTGCACATTCCCATCCGGTGGTCACTTTCCCCGCTCCGGCATTGTGGGGCGTGTTGATTAGCATTGAAAGAAATCAACGCGTACGGAACGAGAACTGACACGAGTCGGATGGTCCGACTCCACAAAACGGCACAGAAGGGCACAGTAAAACGCCTCCCAGCCCTCGGGCAGCTCGCAGATACGGATGATACGGTTTAGGATGTGGGAATCCCCGGCATGTGAGAATTCCGCCCCATCCGAATGACCTTCGTCAAAGCTTAAAACTTTTGTGTTAATAATTTCTTCCGAAACGGTTCACCTTTCCGCGCAGTTCCTGGGTTCGCTGGAGCCGCTAATTAAATTAGAGAAATCCTCCCTCAGGGACGGACGATCCTAGGCCAACCTTCGGCGGGTAGGATGATAACCGGCGAGCCGGTCGGGGTCCGTTGTCTTGCTGTTCCCACAGGCATAAAGATGCTAGGGACAGGGTGGAAGATGAAAAATAAGCCACGGAGCAGCTACCACGATACGAGCGACGCTCAATCAATTACAGCAGCCGGCGCTCCGGATGCTGGGCGACCCTTTCACTTTCGTTACCTTTGGCTGGTATTTGGCTGGCTGGGGACCCCTCTTTGTTATGTGTGGTTGTGCTTGTTTTCGTACACAATCTCTCCGGAATGCGCTCACGGTTCCAGCCGCAGCAAAGGGCGAAGGGCGGCGGTGTGAGGCTGGTCTCTAGGGCACTCAAGCGCTTCGCTGACTGGAAGCTGTGACCCCGGAGCGTGGTGTATCATATCAAAGCGATACGCTTTGATTGAGATAGATCGTATCTGTTAATCATCGACGGTGAACGGTGGTCGCTGCAGCACGAGGACGTATAAAAGGTTGCAAAAATAAAAAGAAATGGCATGGTGATACCCCCGCACAGGTGCCTCTGAGCAAATGCAATAATTCTAGCCCTGTGCGTGGAAAGTACAGTAATTGACACTCTTAAATAACGCTGCTCGTCGCGTGCAGTGAAAGTGAAAGAAACGGCTTATCTGTCATACGTTTGCTTATCGCTAGCCTTGGTTGCAGCGGTCAGTGGATGCAGCGCTTTACCTGTAAGCCGCTCGGAAGTAGGGCAGGGTGTGCAGCAGGGTTTTGCAATTAAGCAGGAACATGCAAGCCATGCTGGAAGGCTTTATTTTGGGTGATTTTATGTATTATCTTTCCACTCAACGTTTCTCTCGCTGCGCAATGGGTTTGCAAATCAAATCACGTGAAAGAATAATAAAAACACTTCACTCCGAGAGCATATAAGGCAGCCATAGACTCTGCCGTGACATTTCCTGTACGACGCTCTGTGCCCGGCAAATGAATTTACTCGTGTTGGTCGTATGTTGGTTGGTTGCGGAGGACAGCGTCACGAAAACGAGTTCCTTTCGAAAAAAAAGAGTTGGTTCGGGGATTCCGAGTGCAGGCTAAAAATAAAACGTTGGAAACGCAACATGCAACGGGAGCGACAGGGATGCTGCTGCTAAGCAGCGGTGAAGGTCCAGCAGGTTTGGCTAGATTTCGCTTTCGTTTGCGATGGACCGATCGCTTCTGAATCCGGCTGCATCGCTTGCCAATGGGGTGAGCAAGAGGCAGAGTGTTTCTCAGTAGAAGGGGAAGAGGCCAAATATTTGCGCAAATCAGTCGCTTGTTCACATTTGTTTTTGGTCGTGTTTCGAACGACCTATGCTCTACGGTTGCTTCTTGCGAGGTTGGCTGGTGGTGATCTTCACCGGTCGGAGAAATTCAAACGCCCATCCGCGAAGACATCCGCGTGCCCGGAAGGTCAACGGCTGGGCAACAATCTAACCGTTTGGAAAGTTCACCCTGAACCCGAACCGTATGCGCTGGGTGTGTGTGTGTGTGTATCTGTATGGCCCAAACTTTCCACCACCGGGAATCGATGGCAGATGATGTGGGACTTTGTGGGCACGGAATGGCTCCGATCAACCGGTGACGAACTTTGATGTAGGGAGAAAAGTTTTTTTTCTATGAATTTTAACTACACATATTAAATTTGTTTCGAACAATGTGTTTAATTTAATATCGTATGATATTTACGCTGTTGATGCCAGCAAACGTTCATCACATTTCATAGAAAAAAATAGCTGTAGACAGTAACTAGGCTGCCACACTAATTCGCAACGCACCAAAGTGAAGAGGTTATAACCGTGTTATTCACCGAAAAGAGCTTGAAATAGCTTAAAGTGAACCTCTTAAGCACAAATGGTTCAGCACTCAGGAAGCATAAAAAGAAACAAAAAACACAAAGTCACACTCTTAAGAAGAATGTTAAATTCATCCCTTCTGCCTCAGGCTGTAGGACAAAAACGCAGGAAACAAAAAATCACTCCTCACACAAGCGGCTTTATTTGACCATCAAAATGACACCCGGGTCGGGTACGACGTTGCAGATCGTTCACTTAAGGGATCCCGCACCACTTAAAGCATTTTTAGCACGAGCCAAACAGAGCGTCATCCGGTCGTGCGTATCGCTTTAACGTCTTGCCCGAGACACCGACAAGACAGCGATCTTAATGCAAAACGCGATCTACACTGCGCCGTCGGAACGTGTCCAATGCTGTACAGCACCCCGCTGATGGTTGCTGGTCATTGTGACGAATTGTAAAACCGAGCGAACGTGCAGGGATGTTGCTTCCCCCCCCCCATCTCTGCATATTGTTTTGTTTTAGCTCAACTCAACTTTGCTTGCATTCGGAAGCGACGAATCTAATTCGCGGCCATGGCATCGTCCGTCGAACGATCAATTATTAAACATTTTCGATCGATGGATACAGAGCGTCGGACCTTCACACGTAACGCACAGAGATTCATCCGGTGGCAGCAGAAGAAGCAGTGTCTGCATGTCCATGGAAGTTTGTGTGTAGTGAAGGCACGTTTCATCGATTCAGGTTCGTCGCTTGCGTCCACGATTCTTCCGATAGTGCCTGTGGTTGCGATCGCGCGTCGCATCGAAAATGAGCTTTTGTAAGGCCATACAAGATAGGTTCTAGATTAAAGCAACCTCGAAATGCATACAAAGTGTAAAACAACAAGGGTCTGTTAAAAAAAGAGTTAAAATCACAATCTTCATCAGACATCGAAGTTGGTTAAACTGATTTTAAGCTGTTTTAAATTATGTGAACTTATATGTACCCTCCTTTTAAATTTTTACCTTTTGCCCAACAAATCAAATTTCAAACAATCAAATATTTAACATTCGAAAACAAAAATTCTAATAAAGAAGAGACATGTGTGTGAGAAAAATCGATTAAGCGGAGTTTCTGATATAAGGTGTAACATTTGTGTAGAAATGACTTCATTATGCTTTTCTGAATCATTCCAAAAAGCGTATTGAAATGCATCACATCACGCGTAACCCAGTGACCCGTTGCAACCGTACCGTATGCACTTGGTTCTACTAACCCGCTATTACAAATATTACTACTACTGTCTTTGTCTTTCCCCTTGTTCGACCCGACACCTTAATGAAGATCGCACACGCTACCAGCGAAAAACCCACTCATGAGGTGAACTCAATTGTACGCCCTGCGAGTATCTGGCGGTTTGCAAAAACCACAGTCCACCTTCGTGCCTAGAATTGGCAAACCCACCGATCGCAACGGCATGTGTGTTCGGTTGCTCGGGGGAAAAGGTGCGAAACGACGATCGTCAATACTTTCCCACGTGCACGAAACAATCACTCCCCCCGCAGAGTGGAGAAGCTCGCGCCCGGGGAAAAGAAAATAACAGAGAAAATGAGCGTTTCTTTGCGACACGCCGCCAAGCTGTGGTAGTTAATGAAATGGACGGTGTGGGAGCTTTGGTAAACATTTGGGGACGAAATGCGTGCTTCACGGAACAGAGGGACAGGGGGTAGCGTATGTGTGTGAAATGAAGTGCCAAAAATTGGGAATTGGTCATCAAACGTCGAACGTGTCGGCAAACATATACGTCTGTAAACAAAATGCCGTCGGTTTCTTGCTTTCTTTCCGCCCCGTCCGAGTTGGGTTCTCCTGGAAGGCTTGTGCAAGTGGCACGCGATGAGACTCACGGGACACAGCCACAGTAGCCAAACCATTGGGATGGGATAAATCTCCTGCTGATTGATTGGTGGGCTATTAGTTGTGTCTCTTTGTAAGCCACTCCGTACCGACGCGGTATGCGACTTAAGCTTCCTTGTATTTACCCAAAATTGTCTGCAAACGATCAATCGCTCCGAGTAGGACACTGTGTTGAACGTTGGTAGACGATTTTGAACTGCAAGTGGACAAGTTGTACGGTGCGTAACCGTGCAGGCCACCACACGTCCGTTACGCTGTCGGAAATGGGTTGATTTGTATAAAAACAAACTATCTCATTTCGACAGTTTCAAACCGTTCGGAAAAAAGTGTGCTCGCTCTGGGGCAAGGAAATGAACCCCCTGGAAACGGGCTGGAATAAGCGTGTACTAACCCAGTGACCTCGATCCAGTTCGGCGTACTTTTGATTGATTTTTGTCTGCTGTTTGCGGGAAAATTTGCCTCGATTAGTTTGGATGGCTAGTGCTTAGCAGACAGCTGATATGTCAAATGACGTTCATTTCACCGTTGTCTAACCCACAGTGTTGATGGTGCACTTACGCGGCATGGGATCTTAGTATCTATGGTCAGGTGACTGAAGAGCCAATGGTTTGCTTACCTGTAGAAAGAGCGGAGAGAAAGAAAGGCAACAGATAGTTAGAAAGTGGTAAAATGGTGAAATTAAGCGGAAACGGTGTTGTAAGCCCTGAAGGTAAAGGTGATTAGTATTTAAAAAAACTGCAGCCCAACATCAACAAACGATTACCGAAAAAAAAATACAACCAACGCTACGCGATGAGAAACGGGAAGCAAATGTACATCTGCCTTTGCTTCCGATGAGTGTGGCCGGGCTGTAGGGTGATGTTTTCACTCCATTATTTACCGCGGTGATGATATGGTGGCTTCACCACTGGACGCAGCCATCTTCTTGAGTGTCGCTTCGGTCGCTGGATAGAAGACGATGGTCAAAAAGTTGCGATTTTAATTAAGGCTACACACTTTTCTCCACTCTTCTAAGTCTCAAGCTTCAGCTGGCCACCTTCAGGTGTCAGGTGTCGTCTGCCGTGGAAATTACCTTGGATTTCCGCACCCTGCCCGTTTCTAGTGAGCTTGATTGATGTGACGAGAGCGAGAGAGCAGGTAAGGTACCACAAATGGCGCTTTCCCGGAGCAACAAATGAACCGAAAGCGGTCCAACAAATGACACCGGGTTTAACATCAAACACAGCGTTCCGAGCAACAGGGGAGTCTCTGTAAATTACTCAATCAAAACACAGCAGGAAGCGGCGTGTCGTTGAGTTTCTCCCGCTTCTAATCGTGGGCAACCGAAACTTGGGCGGCTCGTGTGAGAATGGTAACGAAAGTTGATACTCTCGTGCAGGGCCACGGGTTGCAAATGTTTTGCTAATCGAAATTGGACACAGACACCGACAAACAAACAACACACCATACGATTGCTTGTAAAGTGGTGTCGGGTACTGCTCGATCCGTGGAACGGAACGAATCTTTAAAATGAACAAATTAAATGAATTAATTGAATTTTGTGATCTTCAAAAGATCTTTGAAAAGATTATGATTGCTCGGCATCCATAACTTTAAAGTTAGAAGAATTTTCAAAGATTCATTTATTTTTCACTATCTTATACTTCACGAATCCTAGGATTCAGATTGAGGATTCAATTCGTGTTTCGAAAGACTCTTCAAAGAAGATTCATATGAATCTTTGAAACAAGTTAAAAATCCCAACAATATTACGAAGGGTTCGTTATGTTTGGAAGCTATAAATCGTATAAATCGTTCGTGGCTAACGTGTGGGGATCATAAATAGGGCAGGCGTTTGTCGGCGTGGGTCCCACTTCCTGTACAAAGCCCAAGATACGCGCGACCCGATAAAAGGTGGCAGAAACCTTGAACAAATCAACGCCGACGCTGCGGTAATCTAGAACGGTTAGGTGTGTTCCGGGCAACAAACACTGGTTGCTTCCACTGCACCAGCAGCAGAGAGATGGAAAGAGAGTTGCATGTGGGCCGGCTGGGGTATAGAAAAGCCCTCCGGGCAGTACTTTGAACACTGCACGGCGTAATTGGCGTGGGCAGCAGTGTCGGCGTAGAGTCCTGCGATAAACGTCTCAATTTGTTTGTTGACCGTGGCGAGAGCCCCGTCGTCCCGAGGGTGCGTTTCCGTTAATTAGTGAGATGGTTGGTTAGTGTTTGATGCACTGCGTTGACGCAGATCGTACCGGTTGGTTTATCGGCCATGATTTATGACGTCCGGGAGATGATGGTTTTAAAATTGTCAACCGCTGGATAGCATTGGGACACTCCTTGTCATTGTGGTCAGAAGAATCCTATCTCATTCATTCTTCACAGTGCAGGCATAGGAAGGGATTAGGTACGAAACCCGTTTTGAATCGCTCGTCCAAAACCAAACGAAGGTGTTTGCGTCTATCGAGTGTCTAGAATTGGCTATTGCACGCGGACCCCTACAAGTGGGATCTCATTTCGTCAGCAATGGACTACGCTCCCTTCGAGCTGCCGCCTTCGCACTTTGCATACAATGTGCTGGAAAGTGGTTACTTCACCGACCAGACCGGCCAAGTGCAGTGCTCAAGAGAGATTTAACAACAACGAGAGTGCTAGTGAACGAAAATGATGAAAAGATGCATCGTGTGATGCTTTCTGCTTGCTAGCGTCCGTTCCAAGCGAATTACCGCGAACTCAAGCGCGCCCCATAGAACAACAGAATTACAGGGCTGCTAACAGCATTGCAGCTCAGTGCGTTATGGCTTGCCCATCAAACCATAATTGTAGAGCAAGATTTAATTTTCGAGAAGGGAGCGCGATACATCGATCGCTATCCGCGTGATTTAATTACGTATGGTTGCGCGTGTTGCGCTGTAACCTGTTGCCGGGTGGCGGATCTTCACGCAGCGGGACCTCTGAGGTGTGTGACCTATGTATCCCGCAGAGAAATCCTTACTCAGCAAAGAAATCACTCTGCACTGTGATGGTCGATTGGAAAACGCAATATTTCCCCACCAGTACGCTCGTTATCGCTGCGTGGTGTAGCTCATTCTCACACCACAGTTATCACAGGCCCCATTATCATCATCTACCAGGCACTATGGAGTCTCCTTCAGGTGTGTTTGCGGTTGCGGTGGGTGCACGATCCAATAGTTTGGCGGGAGTGTGAACGGCCCCCGAGGGAGCGTCTCAGTAACCGGGAGTCTCGGTCGGGTATGGGGGATTATTACAAATAATGATCTTTATCCACGTAGCACAACTGAATTAGGTCAGCGATAACCTTCTTTTGCTTTGGCTGCCTCGCGCCTTCACCGTCCGCAAGCGACGAACCCTCGCACGGTGCGTGAATACGTACATAAACGCACGTAAATAGCTCGCGCAAGTGCGCCCCTATTTTTCTTACGCCCGATGGCACCTATCCTCATTCCCCTCAAAGCTTCCCAGCTGCTAAACCTGTGCACGAAATTAGTTTGAGCGATCTGTTTTCGGGGGCCTCCGTCGGCTTCTCGTTCCACCATTCGCACCATGTTTATTGTTCACGCAAAAATTCGTTTCAGATCGCACAGCTGGTGGATAGATTAAATGGGATCAGGCGCTTGTGCGGTTGGTCGTCCCGTTCCCATTTCCCTGCATGAACCCTGGCCTGGATGGGGTGCGCTTGGTTTGGTACGGAAGATGGGGCGCCCTCGGCTCATTATTCTTTGCCCTCTTAGCTCACGCACACTTCTTTTGATCCCTGGAGAAAGCTGAAGGCTCACGGGCTTGAAGCAAGTGCGGTTAGATGTAATTCTGCTTACGTTTGACCTATGTCTGTGGTTTATTTTGGTGCACTGGTACTACACTCGAGCCCTCCGAGAAGGAAGATACGCAAGAAAGTGTAACGAGAGCATCACAGTTGCGATGCTTTTGTCACCTTGAAAAGTCGTAGAACCGCTTAGGCGTGACAATTTACAGGCGCTCCGAAAATCACTTCCCCCAAACGGTGTCAACTTGCAGTGGGCTGCTCGTGTAAACTGCGCAAAATTTGTGTCTCCAAAAAAGTGCGTAACTGTTGCAATGCACCAGGCGCTTCGCAAGCAATCCGCAAGGTGTGCCTTCCGCCGGCGGAATTGAAACACAACTCCGGTTGAATAAAACAAAAAAAAACAAGTTAAAGTTACAAAAAGGCGAATGCAATCAATTCGCTACCCGCTTCTATCGATACTGCCGAATCGGCAACTTCTCTATCCCTACAGCTACACCCTTGGAAAGCGCTGCGGTTTGCGAATACGCGACGCCACGCGCGTCTGCTCCCACCAAGTGCTTTTTCTTTTTCGGAGTTGCGTACATTCCAAACCGATGCAACCTGTCCGACGGTCCGAGGTGAACGACTCCCAGCTTGGAGAACGAATGTCACATTCCGTTTTGCCCAAGCGCTGGGCCCGATTTTCGCCTACCTTGCTTGCGCACCCCGGGCCTTTCGGTGACCTCCAACGTGTGTCGTGGGATCGAAAATGAGGCAGAAATAAAATCAGCATTAGCAGCAGCAGTAGCCAAGTAAGTAGTTTTCAGTCTAGCTTTGAACGACGCGATGTAATAATTTACATTCTAGAATGCTCGTCGAGAGGGAACGTTGAAAGGAAGTGTTCAAAGCGAAAATATAAACTTTATGTATACAAAAAATATTTCTGTGATGTGCTCCATTCGCTCATGTCTGTTGCCATGTGAAACTTCTAGCACTTCAACGTTTATAAATTTACAAACCATTGGAACGAAATTCAGTTTGGCCGTTCGGCAGCAAGGTGAACGTGACGCGTTCATGCGCAAATGAACGGGTTGCGTTTTGCCTGCTAGTGTCGGCTGTAAGATTATTAAATTGATTGTAATGTCCAAACCGATCGGCTTACCGCGGTACGAGTTTGACAGATCCAATTGAGGGTTATTTGGCTGTACTTTGGCGAACAGTTCGATAATTGTGTTAATAGCGACCAATAATTCCGGCACAGGTGCTTCCTTATTTTCGACCGAAAAAAAAAACGTCCCCAAGCAAAAACATGACTTATTTTTATTTCAGTTGCTATGGTATGGTAACAATACCGCAATGTTTTCTTTTCTGCTGGCATATATCCACCCGACAAGGATGCTTCAATTATTAGCTTGAAGTGGTCCGGAGCGCAGGGCACTTCTGGGCTAATTGTAGGATATGCAATCTTCAGTCAGCAAATTCCGAACGGTGACTTCCTCCGAAACAGAAATTCTCAAGGAAGTTTCACCTCCGCTGCAGGCCGTGCCCCACTAGCAGCACTCCCCTTAGCTCACCGTCCACTTGCGGTCGGACAGATGAAACGCTGGTTCAGCCTAATTGCGATGGCCAATTTCGCCATCGAGTCCGTCCGGCCTTCGGCACTTACCAAAGCAAACGGTGGACGTAAGAGGTTAGAGTTGTAGAAAAAGACAGAGGGAAGGAGGAGGAGGGGAGCGATTCTGTGGGAGGTCAAACAGTTTGGTGAATTCTGTTCGAAGATGGAAGCCTGTCCATTCCGATAGCGATGGTCCGCATCGTTCTGTCACGACGAAACAAGCTCATCCGGTGCTAAATGCTTCTAATTGATCGCTTATTGGTCGAACGATGCGTTTATTTTCTTTTTGTTTCCATTGGTGGAGGATGTTAGGAACCGCGCTCAACAGTCGTGTCTGGATGGAAATGATGCTTGTTTGAGTTTTCATTACAAGGTGACACACGGCAACTAATCGTTTCGGTGTGTATGTGTTCTTGATGGTAGCAAAACGGTGCCAGGTTGCGGTAACGAACAGAATGATCTATAAATACCTCATTACGAAGGGATGATAGGCTACTCCGTCGAACAAGGTTTAATAAGAGTTTTGGAGGATGCAAAGGGCTTTGCAAAGGGCTGTGTCTTCGTTTTTGTTTTTACTTTCAAAAATCGGCAAATTCCATGAAGCGTCTCATAAGTCTTGCAAGGTGGAATTGATAAATATTGCTGGCAGGCTCTTGTTGTTAGTAGAGCTATTATTAGGAATAGATGTAATATTATAACTAGCTTTATAACTATTTGCTTTAAGGGAGAGCGATGCTCTTTACTATAAACAATCATATTAAACTATCCTTAAAGTGGTACGTACCATGGCGGTCGAGAAATAATGGTGTAGACCTCGTACAACATCTTAAAATCAGACCTTGCTGGAATCTCATTGGAAGCCACCTTCCCAATACGGGAGAACTAAACTGAGAACTGAAAAAACCTAACATCATTTAAGCAAAACAACTATGGTTTTTATACCAATTAAGAAGATAACTAGTTTATTTATGTAGGTGCTGAGAGCACGAAAATAGTATCATTGTTTTTGAGTTGGTCATACAAATATGATAATATAATATGATGGAAGTACAAAGCACAATACCACAATCATATCATATATTTTGTAAGGATTATTTTATAAAACAATGTTGTTGTTGTCTTTTGCTGTATTCTGGCCTTAACAACCGATATGTTTGACCAAGACCAGCCCGAACCTTATTGGAGAATAAGGAGATGGGGATTTCTGTGACTTAGGGTACTTACTACAACAGATTAGTCACACATGATACTGATGAACGGTCCAGAGATGCGAATCGATCTACGTCCATACCCTAAACGATACCCTACGTCCATACCCCGCACCCTGATAGCACATTTTTATTCAGTCACCCATACAAAACTACTGAATAAAAATTATTTTAAAGTTCACCAGAACATGAAAAACTCGTGGAATTATAAACAAAATATTACTGACGTTACCAGACCTGATATGACCAGAATTAAGTTATTCTCTTGTAGAAGTTTCATAAGTTTTAAATTATCATTTTGATCATTATCTCTAATAGCTTGCCAAAATTATTTATAGATTCACCAGATTAACTTTACACTTCTTGATATTGAAAATATTTGACCAGCCAAGCGTTTCTATTTTCTAATTATACAATCAGTTTAATTAGTATTGAAAATGTCTTTCTCACAACGCTACATGTAATGCTCGCTGCAGCGCTAAAATTGAGATGCTTTTGTAACATAGGTAAATATTGAAAATGTTTGTTAGCAACATCTGCCGAGCCATCCTTTATATGGAAACTGTGCTCTCAAATTTCATCAGTGCTGTCCCCACTGAAGGAACGCCATCGTGACCTACAGCTTTGCCGAAACTAGTTTTCACCAATTCTGCACAGCAATTTCCTAACTTCCAGCATTTCGTTAGCGCATAAAATGTTCAAATCATCCAAATCCATGCCTGATTTTGCATCGCTACACCAGCGCAATCCGCATCTTCCACTTTCAATTAAAACATCAATTCACCACATCACTCAAGCCCGCCCGGAACCCGCCGTTAGCCGCTTACCACAGCGAACCAAGCGACCTTCCGCTCATGTTTTCGCGTACGATCACCGTCGACACAACACCCGGTAATGGATTTTGGCATGCCGTTGTTTCACCGTGTTGCACCTGCCGCAAGCATTCGCCGGACCCTCCCTCTTGTTCGAACAGTTCGAATCAATCTGCGGGAAATGACCGCCAAACATCATCAGCTCAAGAACATTACCCCAAAAGAAAGTGCTTCTCGACTCCTCGTGTTTAGAGGGGGGGTGTTTGTACAACACATGTTTAATGTTTCACTATTCCACCCTCCCGTTCGATGTTCTCTGGTAGTTGGAAATTGATTTTTTCCTCCGATCGGTACATGAAATCAAAACACGAACGCTTGGCCATTCGATCGTGCGATCGTGGGCAAAGCAAGACGCCAAAAAAGGAAGCATTTTTCGGTGACGCATTTGTAGGAAGTAATGCACAGAAGCACGTGTTGCATCGTTTTTTTTTTTTTTTTTTGTTGGACTGTTGATTTTGTCCGTCTTCCACACTGCCGTCTCGGTGACTATCGAAGCGCGAAATTCCGGGCTGTGTTGCCCATCGAGCATCGGAAACGATGGCTACGGCACACAGGCTCAGGTGCCGCCGCAGTGCCGGTTGTTCCGATAATAGTTTCCTGCCATGTGCAGGACCTGATCAAGTTCCTTGTTTTATTAATTAATTGCGTAAAAAAATCGCTGCTGCAAATCTATTGATTTTAGGTTTTTTTTTCTAATTCTTTTTTAAGCTCATTATGAACTTGTGAATTAGACCCAATTTTGTCAAGCTGGTGATATCTTCAATCGAGGGTTTTCGAGATATGTTTTAGAAACTAATGAGCGCTATTCGTCACGTATTTCCTGACACGGTAGCAAATTAGCTGCTGCTGAATGTTTCGGCTGTACTTCAAGATGTGAAATAAATAGTCATTCAACCGATGCGACAGGTGCATACAGCACGGTGACCTAGATTGCTATAAAACAAACAGTAAAGCTTAATTTCAATTCATTGCTCAAGAGCGCAGTTGAATAAAAAACTGCAAAGAAAGGGGCAGATTAAACAACAACCCAAAATACTTTTCTTTACCGTTTTACATTGGATCAAGATTGACGTTTTCCTCCGTTCTCTCATTGCCGTGCGTATCTGCAACGCCTACAAGACGGTTCCCCGCAGCAGTGAATCGGAATTGTCTGGAATATGTTTATTAGGCTCCAGGAGTGGTAGTTTTTGCCTCCCCAAAAGCGTACTAGAAACGTACCGGCGGAAGAGATGCTTAAAGACTCGTACAGATGTAACCCTCTTTGGTCTTCTCGAAAACGGGAACACGGACACTCATGGCAGAAGGTACTTCACGCTTCACGTGAGCAAACGAATATAACTCCATTAGCGCACGTTTGTAAAGAAGAAAGTAACGCTTTTGAATTTTGGAGCCAGTGGACAACAACTTGGCGCAAAATTTAATCTGCCCGGGATGATGGGTCAAGCAGAAAAAAACTAGTTAAAGAATACACTTCTTAGTTGGGTGAAAAACAAAAAAAACACGATAACGGGGCCGTTCGTGTCTCGAAAGCAGCGCGATGATAAAACAAATAGCAACGAAAATTGCTAACGGTGCCGGTTGGATATTTTTCTTTTCGGTGGTGGGGTGTTAATTCCATTCGGGTGGGTTGCTTGCCCGCTGGAACATCAGCGAGATCGTTTGCTGTATGAGATAATAGGTGTACGAGATCCGTTACAAGACGAGAGTCAAACGCAGTTGGATATGCGTACGAAAAGCAAAACCAAAACAAACCTTCTCTTTGGGTGCACGATCGGTCAGTATCAAACAAGAATGTAGCCGGATCGTATCATTCTACAGCACGGCCGGCAAATGATTGCTATTGGATGGTCATAAATTAGCTCCGCCTGTTCGGGCGCCCAACAACACTGGCAATGCGATTGTACAGAGTTTCCGATTTCCGATCTCCGAGCACGCTTGACAGTACAGACAGGGGGCAGCTGCTGCGGCAACACAGAAGCACAAGAAAGCAGCATTTCGCATTGCATCAACGCTCACCGCTACTACTGCCAGATCAGCGGTATATCACTGGGTTGGCGAACAGGAAAGCACATTAACAGATACCGCCTGAAGTAGCGGCAAAAGTAACGCAAGGCGCGACCGACTGCAGGGCAGACCAGACAAACCGCCGAGCAGAAACGCCACACGGTGGCCCGATCCTCTCGTGACAGGTGTTTCTTAGCTGCGCACGGCAAAGAAACGCTGGTTCTTTAGAGCTCGCGCGCGCCTTATTTCGTCAACCGAGTGCAGCAAAAAAGGGTACACAAAACAACGAAACCCGCTTTGGGTTGGGTCTGGTTGGCATTTCCCCGCGATCACGTGTAGACCAGGTCTTGAGCAAGAACTGAACGCCGCAATCCGTAGCTCACTTACCCCGTTGTTCGCTCGGGCGTTGCGTACTCTCCAGGATTCCAGACGCTGACTGTCGACGGTGGCTTAGGCTGCTTAGGGACGGTACACCTGCACTTCGCTACCAAATCCCAATAAGCGTAAGGGTATGTAGAAGATTTCCATATAAAACAGATTCTTGCTTTTGCTTTTCTTGTCGCTCAGAACACGCTCGTGTTGTGCGCTCCGTTTTGGGAAGGCACCGAGATCGAGATGCACTCCGTCGTCGACGGATTGCGGCGGTGAACTTTTAAATGCAATCGAACGGTTTGAACCACCTGACGGGGCACAAACACCCCCACCCTACACCATGTTGATCCAATCCGCGGAAACTGCTGCCCTTTTTTTTTGCTCCAGTCATGTCGAGCACAATTTTTTTGTTTTGTTTTGAAATGGGATCGTTTTGGAATAAGGCGAACGAAAGAAGGGAATAAAAAATGGGGGGGAGGGGAGGGGGGTGATTTTTGAAGGGAGAGTGATTTTTTGTCCCCCATTCTCAGATGCAGGCGTGGAAAAGGTCACCGGCGATGCTTATCGGATCGGTCGGTTATGATTGTTCGCGTGCATCGAAAGGTAATAATTTGTTTCCGTGGTTACGTTTTGACGCTGGTGATCTTGATTGTGATCACACTTTGCAATAGATTAATTGAGTGAAGGTGCGCAACAGGCTCCATTAGATTTTGGTTGTTCAATGGTGTGACCGTGCAGAAAATGGTTGTATTTTAAGTGTTCAAATAATATATCTTATTTGAAGTGCGCTTTCTTTTTATTGGTGCGACAATTACAATAACTACTGAAATTTTACAGCAAATGCAACACTGCTTGCACGGCTTGTTTGTTGCGTACTTTATATATGAAACTATGTGATTTGAGTGAACATTTCAATGGTGTTTGTCAAGTCGTGAAAAACTTTTTGCAAATTGAAAAACCTGCCAGGATGTTTTTTTAAATGATTCGTTCTCTAATCTTACACTCTCTGAAGTGTTTAATAGTAGAAGTTGTTGTTCCACAAAAAGTGCAAAAATATTTACATGTTCCTATTTTGTTGCACTATTTCATGTCACTTAAGATTTTGTATTAAGCTCCATTCGATTTAATTTTGTAGATTGATTGTTATCTACGACTCTCGATAAGATATAATGTTTTTATTAGTGCAAATGTTCCCAATAAATTCCCCTCTTTCCCACATTAGTTTATCTCATTCTCTATAGTAGTAATTAAGAATAAGCCTCTGCTGACATCTTTTCCGTTTCGTTAGCCCTATCAAGTGTTATACTCCAAACCTACCGTATTGATTTTCTCCATTATGACGTTGAAATTGTTTTTGCTGCACATGACGAATTTTGTCGTTGATTTTCGATCAGCCTTTGAAGAATGCACACTGGCGCACCTTTGCCCGGTGGCTGGTTGGTTGGTAGCCAATTTCTATTTTCTACTAAACATGCACTAAACAGCTTCAGCGAAACAACATGTAAAAAAACTGCTACTATTGCTTACTGTGATCACGGAAACGCGGTTACGATTTGGGTGCAATCAAACTGTGGATCAAACTTCACTTATAACAGAAAAAAAAAACACTAACTGCCGCACACATTCACTGGTTCACTTACTCTCCTTAACTAGAAAGAGGAGGGAATTCGGGTGGAGGGAATTAGCTTGGAAAAGGGGTAACGATGAAAGCATTTGAAAAAAAAAATACACTGCAACTGCAAACAGCTACTGTTTAAAAAATCGTCCTAAGCAACGAGCATTGAAACACGGCGGAAAAACGAATTCCCGTTGACATAATCGTACCAACGCAGCTTCCGGTTCGAGAAATGGCAAATTGCTGCGGCTTCAAAAATCGAAACTAAAGTATACCCAGTATCCAGCCGAGCCACCGTTTTAGCGGTTCGGTTTTAACACCTTTGTTTTCAAATTTTATTCACCCATATCGTCAAGCTGCGGTACGGTTACATGAAAAAGGGTGCAGGAGTTGAAATGTTTGTGTGTTTCGAGATTTTTTAAGGGCACACAAACAACGAACCTTTTGGTGGCTGGGTGTGGACAGAAAAACTCGTCCCAAAACTCGAACGCATCGAACTTGCCTCTTCCATTACTTAACAGTCTCTTTCCAGCCGTTTGGGAAGGGTTTGACGCTTTGACAGTTTGCCTGATGCTGACGATCAAAACGACGTCTATCGATTATCGATAACAGCACAACATCAGCAACAGCCCCGTTGTGGAGCAAAACAATAGCGGCAGCAACCTGTTCCGTTTTTTTTTAATACACCCTTCCTGTTTCCCTGCAACCGGCGGCACGATCCTAGCCTAGTGTGTCCCTGGCATGTTTTATTCGAGTTGCGAAGCTGCTTCGCCCTTCTTTACTCGAGGGACTCACAGGGGTTTCGCTCCGAATTGTGAAGTAACATACAGCAGGAGAGACGCAACGCTGGCTTCAAAAGCAAAACACGATCTCTTCCATCCACCCGGTCTAACATTCCGGTTTTTCGGCAGCGTCAGCGTGCGGTGGCGACCCGGCCGTCTGGTCCCGTCCCCACCCAGAAGGCGGATTAGCTCCGGCTTTCGGACTTTTACTTTCGTTCCGATCCGGTGTAATACGATTTGTATGTAGATGTAAGCTGTGCTGTTTAGCTTTTCTTCTTCTGGCACTTCTTCTTGCTATCGCGCACACACACGGTAGAGAGGTATGGCACCATGATCAAATCAGCTGCTTGAGAGACCGTAGGTGGAACTTTCTTTCCCGCGTTTGAAACGATCTCAAATTTCATCAAAACACTTGTCCTCCCCTGTCCCGATCCGTCGATCGATGAGATGACACACCACGCACAGGCACACGCAAGATCAGTATGTTTGGGAGCTGACCGACTGGAAGGTTACTCTGAGGTCCCGATCGATCGATTGCATGCGAAGCGGATTTGTGCAAATTGATGCAAATCACAAGCGCCCCATACCCTGATGCTGGGTTACCGTATCATATCCGGCATCACTCTCTAGCCTCTGAACGGTTTTTTTTTTTTCAAACGGGTTTTCGAAACTTTGCTTGATAACACACATCTAGACCACCGCTCGGAAACGGTTGTGTAAGCTCACCACTAGCAATTTTTAGTACATTATCACTTTTGCTCACTTTACGATTCACATTGTAACGCAACGTTAGAACTGCAGCTACACCACAACATACATTCCAACATTCCAAGAATGCAGCTGCATCCAATGCACTTTACACCAGCCTAGTGCATTGTGGTACGGATCGGACGTCTTGTCAACCACGCTGTGCCCTTCTCTCGGGCTGCACTCGCTGTGTGCGGAAGGGTTTTCACTACAAATGTTTGCAAACGAAACGAAACAAGCGCAAACCGCGTCAGAGCCTGTTGCGCTTCTGCGATGCGAACCGCGCAACGGAAAACGACCGAATGTTGCGTGTGGGCCCGGTTCAAACCGCAAAGGTTCGCGCGAAGCGGCGCCCGGGTCTCTGCTGTACAGGTGAACGAGCGCGCGCGCGCTCGTTGGTCGCTTGCGGGAAGAGAGATCGCGCGTTTTACGCGATCGTCCGTGCGCACACCGGTACCACTCACTCTCGCGAGGATGCCAAATAGCGGTGGCGCATTGGAACTCACGCAGCGGAGGGCGCTGAAGCCGCGTTTACAAGACGCTGCGTTTCAAATGGTCGTTTGGGCTGTAAATTATTTAATTTTAACTTACTTGTTTATCTAACGCATGTTTTTAGTACGAATGATTTTGTGTTTACTCTGCAGTAGCGGTTAGGCGTAATTGCAGAAAAGATTGATCAAGGTAATAGTATTGAAATAAAAATATGTTTTTATCTGTTTCAAACGATAGTTTTTATAAATCATTTGAAGAATATTTAAGTACAAAGCAACTACAAACAAAATGATACTAGCAACAACAAATAAGAAAGAAAAAATCAAAATGTAGTTAAGTTGTAGATACTAGCAAGCGAAATAAAAAGGGCATATGAATATCGTTGAAATCATTTATATTTACTCATAAGAAATAGAAAAGTCGATCAATACACAAATAACAAAAATATTGTGTATACTTACTTAAATACAAACACAAAAACCTATGAAAATGTGGTAAAAACAAATAAGTGAAGTAATAAATATGATATAAATAATAAAGTCAATAAATAAAAATTAAATCATAACGAAAACAAAAATAAAACAACATTTAAAAACCAAAACAATATGCAATTCACAGCGACAAGAAAGCCATTTTCTAAACATATATACAATAAAATTGAAAAAACAAATAAGCGGCAGGAAAACGTTGTCATAATAATGTAAGGTGTTGAAGAAAATCTCAAACTTTATTTGCATTAATATTTACTTTATGAAATTAACTCTTTTTGTTTCATGATTGAAACACTTTAGATTGAGAAAAACTGGAGAAGTTTAACGTAGAAAATTAAACAAAAATACATTATCAAAAAAAGAACAAAAATAAAACATTAAATCGACACTAAGGGAAAAATAAACGAGCCCCAAATTATGTTATTGTTGAATGGAATCCTGTTTAACTGATTTTTTTTTGTTTCAATAAAACAATTATCTCGGTTACCTAAATTATTTACTGATAACGTCATCTTACAAATTTATACAATTTATCAGTCAGCTTGATCTATCTTTTTAAAAATTTAATCTGTGTTCTGTTGTTGCACGTACTTGCATCTAGAAACAATACTTTTATCACCAACTGTTGCTAATTAAACCAAAACCGGCATAAAATCTGTGTCCAGCTCACCCACTTGGTCTTGTAAACGTACACACATTACGAAAACGTAAGTGACCGTGAGAAGCAAAATCCCATGATCGACTTTGAAGTTACACTCGCTGCGTCACAGATGATAGCCGTTTGGATTTTTCGGAAACACGTTCCCGTTTCCCATCGGCTTTTCAAGTGGCTGCACCGCTTGAGCCAGCAACGGAGCTAGACGGAAAGCCTTTTACCCAACATCATACGGCAATCTCAGCGAGAAATGATTGGTAGGAAATGTAGCAAAGTGATGAAGACAAACGGCCAAGTGAAAGACGGCCGATAAGGATCACCCGGAGCTGAAGGTAGCTGATGCGGGATCTGGAAAAAATCTGGTGACACACTCGTTAACGCCTGTACTTGAGTGTTACGCGCCGCGGTCCCCGTCGGTAAGGGCAAAGTGTGTACGCCGATCGTGTCACGACCACGGACGACAATGCCTCTCCAGCAGGGCTGATTGCATCAACGCGCGCGGCATCACTGGGCGAGAAAGAAATATTAATGGCTTCGGGTACGCGGCAAGGGCGCATTAAGCCAATGGATAATTAATTTTAACCAGTGCGAGACGATGGCGTGCCACTGTAGCTAGATGGTTTTATGAGAGAAAGGCCAAATTTATACAAAAAGTTTCAAACATTCTCTAAACAAAGTGGCATTCAATTTTAACAAACAATCGTGAAATAGATTATCATTGCAAGCGGCTCCAAAAAGTTAAACAATACATCGTTTACACGAGTAAACAGACAATGCATGGGAGTGATAAAAATTGAGTTATTTTCATCGATGTCCGCGATATAGGATCGATGCCGTGGTCATGCTATTTCAACGGGGTGCATTTATCATCGTTAAAATCATCTTGCCTTTGTCATCTTGGCGTCAACAAACACTCGGCACCGAACAAACGGCAGTAAAGATTGTGGATTGGGCGAGCTAATGGTGCATTTCCTGATGGTCTACTTTTATAAGAGGAAACTGTAATCTATGACAAAAAAAGTGAAATTTTTCGGCATAGTTTCTGGTGAAACAGAAAAAGTGGACTTTTTTCATTGAGAAGAACGGTGGGGCCGTACTACTAAAAGTGGAATTTTGAAAGAAACATCCAAGAAAAATGCTGATACTTCCAAATCATTATGATACTTCGCTGAGATAAGAAAATAGGCGAATATTTTTTGTCAGATTGTCTTTTAATGTGCATTGTAAATGGTTTTACAATATTATCTTATTTTAAAATAGAAGAAACTAACCATACTTAGCTTTTTTAAGATATATAGAAGAAGAAAATATGGGGTCATGTTTTATCAAGTCTGCTTGGCAAAGTGTAAAGCAGTGGTTCTCAAACTTGTTTATTTCAGCGCCTACTTTTCAGCCATAATTGATTGTATGCCCATTTTAAATATTTTTTTTTATCTCGGTAGTAACTGTATTCCTTTTTTAATCTTTTTATGAAGCAAAAAAAACAACAAATCATATTAAAACACTCTTTAATTTTTTCATACATTTTGAATTTGGCGTAAATGATACATCTGATTATTTATATTGAACACCTGCCAGGTCAACTTGCGCAAATCACTATTTGCAGAAGTTTTTTGACTAGACAAAACCATTTTAATTTGGTAAAAAATATTTAAAAAATCCTCCATAATTTGCCAGTGAAGTACTAGAGCAACATTTGTTGGAGTCAAACATAATTTTGGCTTTTAATTGAAGCTTAAATATTTCCAATGAATCTTAAATTGACTCCCACAGTCCACTAATATGTAACCAGCGCCCAGTGGTGGGCGGTAGAGACCACTTTGGGAATTACTGGTGTGAAGCATAATTTGCAGATTTCAGCGTGTCCTGGCCAATGTTTCGCTGTTTATAATTTTTTTCCTGCCATCCAATATGATTTTTTGCACATCAACCGGCCTAGTGGTGTGTGATTGAAATAACTGAACCTAGAGTTATACTTGTATAAAATAAAATTATGGTTGCAGAAATTTAAGACAAAGCTTTTTGAATTATACAAAAAATATCAAAAATACATTCATTAGACTTAAATTGTTACAAGTTTTAATTGAAAGTGGGTGTCATACAAGTGTACTTCTTTTTGTGTCCATAGAGCGTTTTAAAATAATCGTAAAGTTTTATTATTACTATTATGATTATTATCATCTAATTATTTTTACTAATCTTCTATTTTATTTAGGGGTTTTTACAATAATTTTCTTACTATCTAACAAAGAAGGAAAAAAGGATATGGAAAGGATATGAGTTAAATGGATTGCAATAAACGCATGCGGAAATGTGAAAGAGGAAAGTGAAAGTCAAACAGATCAGACGCACGATCTTTATTTGTAAGGTAAAATGTCCTTATCCTGAATTTGTATGGTAAAATTATTTCAATATGATAATTTTTCCATTTCTTTACCTTGAGATGGTAGATTGGTTAGGGCACAAGCCTCTTAAAAAGCTTGACATTGTTCGAATCCCATTCTGACTGAGTTCCCTATGAGACTAATCATCCTGCTAGGGGCACAACGCAGTTCCTGAGAACCTTCCAAATAAGAGCATTGTGCCCTGGCCTTGTGTAACAATGATTGTTGTGACAAACAAGAAGCATAAGACGATTTCCACTTAGGCGAAACCATTCTCGAAAGCTCATTAGACAAATTGATTGAACATTTTCAACATGGAAGCAGGAATCGTGCTCATGCACAGCTGAGAAATGCACTGAAATCGCGTGTTGCACAGCAAAATGTCACGAAAACTCATCACACGGAATGAAAATGTACGGTTACAGGGGTATCTGATTTTATCCAAGACCCTCTTTTCGATATGAAGCCCCATCAAGTGGCTAAAAGATCGCGTCCGTTGGTGGTCGATCGTGTGCTGTACCGCGTTCCCTATCGGAATGCAGTAGTTAGCACGAACAAACACCCTCTCCTCACCTCCCCCTTTCCCCAGTGTTCCAATCACCGGTGAGGAGAAGGCTCTCTAAACAATCGCGAACCACTGCAAAAACAATACCAAACCGGACCCCTAGACCAGAGGGCAAATGGTCACGATCGAAATGCACCCTTTTTCCACTGTGTTGTTTTATTGCATTTTTTGCTGTCTTTGCAGTCGGTAAAGGCTGGTAGCTTACCGGGAGAAATTTGGAGCGAAAGAGAGAAGAAATGGGGGAACAAACCCAAACAGCACTTTGGCGCTGGATTGCAAAAATAATCACCTGCACTCCTATGATGGCAGGACCGTTGTCTCCGTCCGCTGGGATCGGGATTGCACCTTAAAAGTCGAGCCCACGGCGGTCTCTCGGCGCGGCGCGTACTGGAACCGCCAGCAGCTACTCGTTTCCCATCCAGACCTAGACCGGGGTTGATCGGGAGGGAACGCAAAACCACAAGCAACCGTGACGAACCGTCAGGTTTGGTGGAGTTTCTTTTATTTTGGCTGTGGTATGTGTGTTTCTGGACACAGGCCCGGCACTGGGGTCTGGGACACTTGTGAAACTTTCTCCCCAAGCGGGTGGTGGATATGTTTTGTCGCTGTTTATTTCCTTTTGTGTTCTTTTTGCTTTGCTTTACGCTTCTCTTTCCCTGTGCAGCACAAGTGCAACGATGACAGGAGTGAGGAGTTAACGTCTGCGGATACGGGTACACAGTGTCGTTCAAAAGGGTGGCATTTTCTTTCAACGTTTGGCACGTACTGACAATCATTTCATTTGCTCCTACTAACGTTGGGGGTTACACATATTTTTATATTTAATAAACTCACTTGGATAAACAAACTGTTACATTTAAGAGTATTTGGTGTACAAATCTGGTTCTACGAAGCGCAATCTCTAGTGTAATCTGTATCTACACTAGCACATTTAAAAGACATTAGTGGAAGTTCTCGTAAAGAATTGTTATATGCAAGCCCAATAATCGAAATATTTAACATGTAATTTATCAATTGTTGAGACGCTTGCAATGAACGACAAATAAACTAATGTTTTGATTTGATAACAATGCTGGCCAGTTTATCTGGCAAAAATATAAAAAGTTACAGTTTTTACGGAACAGTGAACCTATATGGTTCCGCTAATCACTAACAGAGAGCGTTATTGTAGACCAATCTTCTAATTAAGCATATTGGTTATAACAATATTAAGCCATATTTTTCTTCTTATTTTATTTGTTGTGCACAACTTGTTGTAAAAGTGATTATAGAATAAATTAAAACCAGATGGCATGGAGCGTAATTAACCAGCGAAATGTTGTTTCACACTAGCGCCATCTGTTGACATCTAGCGCAAGCTAATCTTTAGCGTAATAAACCTCTCGAAAAGTAGTTTTGCTCGCAATAGTTGTAATAATTAACTTCGGTAGTTGTAATAGTTGTAAAAAATTATTGTAATTCGGTAGTGCAATTTCAATTCACACTAGAGGCACCTAGAGGTGACTAGCGGATCCTCAAGGCGTATCGCTCCCGGAGAGCGATCAAAAAAATTTTTGATATTGTTTCTAGAACAAAATAGAACAAAATTTTCAATTAAAAAAGTTACATTTTCAGCATTTCACCCATATTCGCATCGTAAAACAGTGAGTGATCAGCTTGGTACGATACCATTACAGAGTAAGCGAGCTAAAATTGTTTTCGTTGACTTTTGACTGGCACCGCTAGGAGGTGCTAATGTATATTAAGATCACGCTGTTCAAGCACGCCCCTTGTTCCATAACTTTTACAGTGAAGGTATTTAATTTATGGTTTTAAAACAAACATAAATCTAAAAAAAAGGCATACGATAGGATTTATTAAAAACCCGAATTTTAATTCATATGGTATAAAACTGTAATTTAAGTTTAAAAGTCACCTCCAATAAACTACTCTCCTGCCAACCAGTGTCGGAATGCAGTGACATGCCAAATCGAACGAAAGGTGAAATCATTCCTCCGTTCCAAGCTTCCCATACCGGCCGGCCAGCCACACAAAACGCAAAAGAGAAAAGGACACATCCCGCGCGGCACGGATATAAATCCTTCTCCAGTGCCTTAATTTCCGCAGATCACGACATCGGATGTCGCTTGCGCGCGCGGGGTCAACTCTGTTTGTTGCTGGTTTATTTTTCAACAGTTTCTCACCCGGCCACCCCCCCACGAGCCCGTACATACAACCCGGAGGAGGACGACTTTCGCTTTCAACTCCTCGGCACTCTGATTCCGGCAGCCCCTTGGTTGATCGGGGTACGTCTCACCCAACGCTCCAAATCAATTCTTCCGATCCGTTATCGCATCGCACACTTCGATGCGATTTTCTTCCCTTCCTCCCACGCTGTCCCTCCCTCTACCCCTTTCGCCACTCCTGTTGGTCAATGCTATAGGGATCGGCTTTGTTTTGTTCCTATCCCCCTGCCTGGTGCTGTCCCGCCTCAACCTTTCACAAACCTTTATTCATTCACCTTCGCGTTCGTGCGTGGGCATATTTGAGGGCACGGTTTAGGGATCGCGATCGTTTAGCATATCTGAACCTGAACCGTCTGGTCTGGACGACGCGCGCGCGCTCGTCCAACGAGGGTAACTCCCAAAGGCCCAGCCCCGTCGACAGAGGTGGGTCGGTGGGTGCTTGCGCATTAGATATGGCAAGTGTGTGTGTGTGTGTGAGTGCGCGCGCGCGCCTGATCGTAAATATTTTGATAAATGGATGTCATTGAAGTCGACGACCAAAACCGTGCGTCTCGCTCGCTTCCTTTCTAGACCCGTTTTGGCGGTCGGGCGCACACGCGATCGTTTGGATGAGATTGCAGATTTGCTGAACATCGTGCAACCCAAGGGAGCTCAATGCAGGGATCCAGTTTAGTAGACATCCACCTTGTTACTTGCGGCACCACCAGGAAACAGGTCCTCTGGACGAGTGCCGAGCCAAGTACACTTTGGGATGGAATTTCTACATCTCCCGCGGTGGGCCGCGCAGTGTTGCGTCGAGTCGCGCGAGGTGCGAAACGTCTGCGAACTGCGTGTGTGTGTGCGGAAGGAGAGTAAGGGGGGAGCAGGGGGAACAGAGGAAACAGGGTGACTTTCTCTCATTTGCGAGATTACGTAAAGATGACGTTTGGCAGTTTTCGCAAAACCGAATGCCAGATACCCCGTTTGCCCGCTGTACGTCTGTTTAATTGAGTGTCCGGTTGCGGTTGGCGCGGTCCGTGCAAATCCTGCGCTGAAAGCCCAAAAAACCCGTGCCACAGACTGGACAGAGTGTAGGGCGCGTGTAGGGCACCGAACGTATACCTTCTCCCGTCAGTGGCGGAATCGTATCAGTTGCCCGTGTGTTTGTGTGCGCGCCCAGTGACAGGAAATATGTCGTTTGGAACGTAACGGACGGACGGACAGACGGGCGGTCAGTTCATTCTATGATAATTCAATCCGTGTCCTTTCGCGCTTTGGCCAAGGTGTGTAGCCATGCATTTGAAAGCATAACGTAACAGCAAATTGCGAACGGAAAGCGGCTCAGTCAATGATCGGGGGGAGGAGAATTAAATGAAGGAAACAATAACATTAAATGAGAAAAATCTATGAACGACCATTCAAATGCTTATCAATAGGGTTGGAGCTGAGCGTTAGTATGATTAAAATTAAACTTTTAATTTAAATGTTAAAATATGTTTAACAACATACATGACCTGACGGAATTTGTCAGAAAATCATTTTCCATTTTTCATTTTATCATAGTGAACAGATTAGCTTTGAAATGCATGTCAAACGTGCTAATCTTCTATGCTAGCTAAGTGTCTATTGTCAAAGGTGATTTTCACTTTGTTTGTATTTCTAAATTTGGTCACATTTTGATTTTGTTTAAATATTTGTTACATTCGCAATGCACTTAAATGTTGAACAGGTGAAAGTATTTTCTAAACCGATTTCATTTCTTTGTTGCTAAATTAACTTACTACCTTGAACAAAAAAAAACACCTATAGCTTTAAAAAAAAAACATTTGCAACACTTTTTCCCCCAATCACCATTCCCATATATT
Source organism: Anopheles epiroticus (assembly GCA_000349105.1). Taxonomy (NCBI): domain Eukaryota; kingdom Metazoa; phylum Arthropoda; class Insecta; order Diptera; family Culicidae; genus Anopheles; species Anopheles epiroticus. The sequence goes on from KB669792.1 coordinate 187,599, forward strand.
TTATTACCCTCCATCACGTCACGATTCCATTGGCCCGTTGTGTGATTGTTATTATTATTCCCCTCCCTTCACCCATGTTTCTTTTCCCCTCAGCATGAATCCGATTTCGACAAGCGACTAGCGAAAGGATTTAAATAAAAGCAAAAGTCACCGTCAACGTATGTCCTCTCGCGCCCGACGACGACGACTCGCCCTCGCCGGGTCGCGAGTGGACAGAGAAAGAAGAAAGCACAGACAGCCCCGGAATCGCCGGAAACCGCACGGTATCGTTTGCAGCGTGCAAATACGCTTCGAAAAATCATAAATAATCACCGAAATTCCACGGGCGTGCAAAGAGGTAGCGATCGGCACAACAGGATGTTTCCAGTGGGAATGGGCGTTCGCGCCAATCTTTTACGATACTCCTCCCCCCCCCCTCCCCTCTCCACCCAACACATCACAATACGCTTCCCCATTAGCGAGCGGGGACGGGGATCATCTGGATGATGATTTAACACATTGAAACCGCGTCTGTAAGGATGTGGAATTTGTGTTTCTTTTTGGTGGCGCAGAGTTCGAAAGGTGAAAACATTATTGCATGATTGGAAACGATAAGGTCGGGCAGACTGTCACAAGCATCGATCCGCTTTGTGTACGGTTTGCAGCACGAGTTCGAGGTTTTGCTTTTAAGAAATTTGTAACCGTTTTTGAACGGGTTTAGTTACAAAACATTTAAGCTGGCTGTGTGAAAATGTTCAACAAGGGAGACAAAATAATTTGTCATACTTTGTTATGTTGTAATATGTTATAAACTATTTCTTACCTTTTGAAACACGGTATCCAATCGATGTGTTAGATTTTTCAGCTACTTCTACGAAACAATCCTAATTTTCTGCTCACTGATCTTGCACTAAACAATATTTAATAACATTTTTCACTTTCCATACAAACTAGTACACACTTGTGTTTCACTTTACGATCATTATTTTTTTTGACTAGCACCTAAAGCAAACAAAAATGGTAATAAAATCGTTGAACACGCACAATGAATAAAATTTCAAAATACATTTCGAAACAAACACTACACTTTTCAAATTTTCACGATGCGGTACATTACCGATGCACTATCAGTTCAACCAAACGTTCCCGAGTGTGGAAGATGAAGTAGGAATGCCTTAAATACACACCCGTTGCAATCTGTAAAACGAAAAGAAAGATAACAGTTAGTTAAAGTAATCTTCACAATGATAAATTTAAACTATGGACCAAAGAAGAGATTTTTTTTTGTAACGCATAACCAATCGAAGTTTTTGCAAGTTGCATGTGTTTAGATAACCATAAAACAATAAACAGTAGAAAATTGCTTGATTTGTACAAATGCTTCAATCGCAAACCGATTCGCTACTCCATCAAAACTATATTTATTGTGCCATTTCCGTACAGCTCCGTTACATTTATTTAAAGGGTGCTTTACACTGGAACGATGACCCCGTTATAGTGCAACCTTTGAATGATATGCACACACATACCCACACACACAAAAGGTAGAGAAAACAAAAAAAAAACGAGATCACACCGAGAAGAATGCAAACCGTAACCGTTGTATCGCCTGGGATGATCCATCGTTTTGTTGTTTGTTGCCTGCTTTATGCATCTGCACCAGTTCACCCATATTGCGGTTGTTCTTTTATTTTCTGCACCCCTGCAGTTTCCCTCAAAGCTCTCGCTGATACCGGCCCAGTACCTGTTGGTGGTGCTGTTGTTTTTTTAATCTTCCACCCCACATGTCTGATAATCAGACCCACGCCAGTAAGGAACGGCAGAGAGTGTGTGTGAGAGAGAGAGAATGCACATTAAATGCAACTGCGTTGGTTCTCGCCAGTGGAACGTGACATTTCGGAATTATGCTTGCGACGCGCTAGCGTGCACTTTTGATTTCCCGTTCTACATTTCGTTCACAGACGGAAGCCCCAGAAAGGGGATGGAAAATAAATGGAACCGCAGTGCAACGACGGGGATGCGGCTAGCGGAACAGAAAAAGGCAAGCAAGGTAGCATTAGTAATACGATAAAGCCGGTGATTTCTTTAGACGTAGCATCAGAATCTTTAGGATATGATCGCTCAACATTGGAAAACGTTTTAAACCGCAGAGCAGGAGACACTGGGTAAGGGATGTGGCTCCCCACCACCAACACAATCGAAGAACGAATCCTAACGGGTCCCGGTTGGTTGTGCATGTGATTGTAGTGTTATTTTTGAATGTCTGCTTAGCTCGCTTCTCGTGTGTAGCTCCACTGCTAAGGTGAAGTCATCGATATGTCGTCTCATATTTTTATGCTTCTGCAATTCCATATTTTGCCGGTGGCACTATGCTAATGTGAAGCGCGTACCGAACTGAAAGATGATGCGAAACTGGAGAAGCACGGCTTCTGTTTTGGACGGATCTCATGTAACACACGTTGACAAGTATGGAATTCGGGCTATAAATAGAGACTTCCTTTGGAGAACAGAAAACGGAACGGTACGAATGTCATCACGGTTCTGGAAGAGCGCCCCACATTTTATTAATGGAGAGCGTGCACAGACATGGCTTGCAAGCAAACGTCTTTACCAAGGGCATGTTATGTGAAAGAAATTGTGACGTGCAAGAGGCCCAGAGTCGTGTTCTTTTAACGTGCTCATCAATTAGCTGGAATGGGTGATTATGATGAGGAACTTTTCGCTGTGTTGTATTCTGATCGAAGATGAATTCTCTAATCGGGAGCTTGTGCCAAGATTTTGTAAGATACTCTACTATTCTGGTTTTCTGCCTTTTCTGTTATACTGTTATGTTTCTGTTGTACAGTACAGTACATTTGTTCGTATAAAAATTCAAGGCAATTCTTCAATGTTTCATATGTCACTGAAAATATGTGACTTTGTTAAAGGAATGGGGTTTTCAGGCACTTACGTCTACGTTTTCCAACAAATTTTTAGGTTTTTCGCTATTAGGTATCAAAAATTCAAGCTTTAAAAAAAAACACCTATTGTTCTTTACTGTCCAATGGTAGGATTACTGCTAGTTCTTTAATTCTATTTTTTTTTAATCTTTTTACTGCCCCTGGTCATTGTCATGAACATGTTTGTTTCAGCTACATAAAGCCATCATCCAAGTTATACGTTATTGCTCGGAACTCATTAAGAAGCACGGATAAGAATACCGTAGAGTATGTTAAGGTTGTTATTTTCTCTAATCGTTTACAAAAAATTGTCAAAAATCTGAAGTGAATACAATTAAATAAATGTTATGATAGTCTGTTCGAAATGCTCCCTGCAATCATAAAAATGTAAGATAAAAAAGCATACAGCAAAGAAGAAAGCATATGTGTCTACATTTCACCGAGTTCTCCTCCCAATTTGCATGGAGCGAAGGGAGCACGCGAGCGCCCCTACCCTCGTTCAACATAAATCATGATCGAGCTAATCGTGCCCGAAATGAACCCGCCGACCACCCATTGTCCTCAACCCACCCCCTTCCTACCCCAACCCGATGACGTGTTTTACGGGCAATTAATGGGAGCTTGATTTATGGGTAGGGTGTGTGTTTCGATCGTACGTACGCCACCCCGCGGCACTGGGCCACCGTGTCACTAACCTTTTTCATTGGATAAAACAAAACAAAAAAAAACTGAAAGCCTGAAGAAACCAAATTGTAAAACGACAGTCACAAACACACACATAAAACCGGCAGAAAGCAACAAACTATGTCACTTGACATTTAACTGCAGCGACAAATGGACGAAGCGTCCGCGCGCACTGGGATGCAAATTACCACCCTCTGACCGTCACCCTACGAGCTCGGGTAAGGGAGAGAAACCGTATCGTTCCCGGAACAAACTAAACAGTGTCCGCCGGTGCGGTACGATGGTTTAGTTTGGTGAATCAGGGTGAATACTAATGGCTGATCGTTCGGTCGGATCGAAGCGAAAGTGCCGGGATGGGCGCGTGCTGACGGTTACCCGCGATCGATCGATTCTGGCCGGTGGTTTGATTTATTCCGCCAACCTACACCACAACCCCGTGACCGTGAACGTCATACCAATTAGTTACCCAAAAAAACAAACAAACCCAAGGGTAAGGCGTGAGTAAAGGGGAGAGGGGTGAGGAGGCGAGAAAATCAATAACCGGCGAAAAGAAAACATAATTGTTTTGTTTGCAGCAATGTGTGTCACCGGTGGGGACAGTTTCGTTGGCCCAAACGAAAAACCTCGAAATGTCATCTTAGATGTACCCGGTGGGCCGTAAAAGAAGTGAAAGAAGGAAGCCCTAAACCTTCCCCCTCCCCCCCCTCGTGTCGAGTGTGAATGTGAAATTTAGCTCTCGTGTGCGCACCCGACTGGCTGACGGTTTGGCCTTACTGTGAAGCTTCACGGCCACGGACCAATAGTGTACACGGCAGTGGATCGGTTTCCCATTTCCCATCTGACAGCTTCGGTTGACGTGTATTTGCTTAAAACCGTCACACGCGCCATCGCTTTTGGGGACAGACGCATGGGGGGGGGGGCACCATTCGGCGATCGAATCGAAAGTGTTTGGATTGTTTTTTTTCGGGGTGCTGGGTTTAGAAACCCGCGCAAAAGGGATGCCGTAGGAAATGGGACGGATGTAGGAAAACATGAAGCTTAGAAATATGGAAAAAGAGTAAAACCGCTTGAAACATTCAAACACGCGTCCGATTGTTCGGCGGTGGTAATGAAATGGAACAATGTTTGCGGTGTCTGGCTTTGAATGCCAAATCGGCAGTGTAGAGCGGTCGGTTTAACGGGCTGGTGCGTGACTGTAAGTGAGCTACTGACTTTTATTTTAATTAATGAAATTGGCACAGCTTTTGGAAGAGTTGTATCGTTAAATTTTTTATTACTAATTTTGTCTTACACTTCTTCCTTTCACAATGTGCTAGAACGTTCTAGTTATAGCTTGACGTCGTTTATTGACACAGGTGTTAAATTTGGTTTAAGGTTTGTAACAGGGTCGTTTGATAAAAATGATACAATTTTTAACTGGTTTTATTACACGAAAAAGAAATAAAATATGTTTTTTTCAGGTTAGCATACGCTGAACTTTATGATACTTACTTTAAAATGAGTTTCACATAAATATTTTTTCAAAAAATCTTCTCGAAGCTTGTGTGGTTTCGTCATGCTTTGTTTGTCTTAATTTAAAAGACCGAATGCGGTGTAATCTTTACTGCTAGGCAGGTAATAAAAAATAGGAAAAAAAACAAAAAAATCACATTCCCTATTTTTGTTATCATTTTTCATTATTCTTCCAGGTTTGGACTGGGGACATTCAAAGTTCTGAAGTAGTTTTTTTTTAATTTTTGTTAAAAAAGACATTCATCATTGTAGCTGAAACAGTCCGATGCCGGAATCGGAAAAAAATCATTAAACTGTTATAATTAGATTGTCACTGATATCGAATAGGGTTCAAATATAACCATCATCAAGGGTCAATACGCCTGACGATGACATTCGAAGCTGTTTAATTCTAGCTCCAACGGTACAATTTCTAAAATTCCTACGGAAGATAACCACACAATATAAAAAATGTCAAAATCAAAACTGATTTTTTAATTAATCTGAATTGATCCATAGTGATACAGCAGAATTAAAAAAGGGTTTTATTTTGCCTTTTTTTATTTATTTTGATATTCGGCATCGAGAAAAGCCGAACGGTTAAGCGAGCGAGCTGATGCTTTGATCCTATGATCCTTGTACTGAGATTGTTTAATATAAATATTACTTAAGTTTCTCATACATCTGTTTCGAATGACCTACATATATTCTTTATCATAATTAAATTAAAAAAAATCAAATTGTCTCTAGATCTGTATACGACAAACATCATAAAAAAATCAAATAAAAAAATATAAATAATAAATCAAAATATTTTGCAGAAACAAGACGGGATGATTCGTTCATTTGTTCACCAGCACTCTCCATTACGTGCGCACCGTAAAACCCTTTGTAACTGCATCGTTTAACAACACGATCCCACCCACCAGCAGGGTGCTTATTGTCAGCAATTTTTATTAAAACAACCTCGAAAGGAATGACCCAAGAAGATGGGTGGGATTTACGTTGATTGCCGGCACATGTCACCGCCGCCACAAGGCGCAACGGCAACGACGCGCGATCGATGTTAACTACCCTGGGTCATAGGGAATAAATATGCAAATGCGGTTGCAGCGAGCTGCATCGCACGTTACATCGCGCACGGCGTACGAAACGCACTGACCGGAGCAGGATGGTCGTCGGTTTTGCGATTAGACACGCAGCCGCACACGTCGGGCAAGTATCGTACAAATGAAGCTCAATCGTCGTAGGTGTGATGATGAAGGGAGGATGATAAAACACGAAAAAACAATAGGATCGTTGCGTAAGATCATCCAGCATGGGGGCCACCCTTTTTGGTGCAGCATCCTGCTTCGCCTGTGGCGCGCAATGCACTTCTTGGGCAGGGGCGAGAGGGACTGGGGAAGGCAGTAAGTTATGGTTATGGTCAAATCTGTTTTCAAAATATTCAAACAACAATAAATTTGTTCCATCGCTCTCCCTTCGGCCCGAGCACCAGATTGTGGTGGATCATCCGGTTAGTGCTGGCTGTTATGTTTCCTGCTCAATTGAAGGCAATACGCGCCTGTGTAGGTTTGTGTGTGTGTTCGGAACAGAGGGAAATCAACATTGACGGTTTGCCAGTTAGGATGATAAATTGTAAATTGCACCAATTGCGTCGCTGGGCGAGCGTAACTGAGAGCGTCCGCGAGCGAGGAAGAGCGATCTGGTGCTGTGGCAGCTGCAGGCGCCTGACTTTTGCAAGATCAGCAGCAACAGCAGCACTTCAGACGCAATCTCCACTACCGAATGCATGGTGCGAAACGCTTCGTTGAACACTAATCGATCCGTGACGGGATTCAAATTTGTAACGATTTTGTGGCTTGCCTCCCCTCTGCTCAGTGTCTTGGCGAACGGTGAAGCGCCAGTGGGACAGAGTCATTTGCCAATTGACTGGACGCGTTCTAAAAATTGAACCACACCGAAGCAAGAAGACACACAAAGGCCTTAAGTATGTGGAGACTGCGTGTTGCAGCGTGTTGTATGAATTGATCATAATTCCGTGGCGGTACGAGTCAGAATTCACAGGGTGCAACTGCAAGATACGTGGTAGCACGAGGACAACAATCGAAGATCGTAAGCATCTTTAAATGTGAGGATTAAGTTCTCGGACACCCTGACCAATGGAGTGTCACTGTGAGTGGTGTAGGCGTATCCATAAACTCTTGGATTTTATGACCGCGCAATGCGATCGCCCTGTCTCGGATGGACGGCTCGGTTGGTTTCCAACGGAGGGATTGGGAATCCAAACAATGTTGCTCCAATGTTGGATCTTATGCTGTTAGCGATGTTTTTGAAGTAGTTCCAGCAGAAGTTAATAAGAAATACATAAAGTTAACACAATTAAGTTATCACAAGCTTTAATTGCACATCTTCTATTCGCTCTTTAATCTAAAGTGTCTCAATCAACTTCACAAAGAGATTCTTCCTCCTGTAATACCAGTAAAGAGCTGAAAGATTCTATACCTTGAGTTCATCCGGCGGAAGAGTTGCGGAAGACCACCCGCTGGCATGATAAGTGTCATGAATGAGGGATATCCGTTAGTTCTATTTTTTTCGCCCTCTTGGCGCAAGAGATCTTCAAACTCTGCCAGTGTCCGCTTGGACATTCCTGGTGGTCCATTTTCCAATGATCGCGAGATCCTCTCAAGTGGAGTATTTCCTTACCCTCGAAACGAAATAACACTTTGGAGCAGTGTACGATCTTCACCACTTTGCTTTGCTGTAAACTCACACACATTCGGTTCGCGGAATGACAGAAGAATTGGAAGCTTCAACATCTTCATGCTACGAAACGTGTGGAAGGGCGTTTCAGAAGCAATCGGCTAGAAGCCCCATCGGTAGAATCAATATGTGGCGAGGCGCGATATAGCAAGCACACAATGAAATTCTCTTCCCAACAGTCTGTACAGCGTGCTTTCGTTTCCGTGCGGTGCACATGGAAAACCAGAGTTGTTTTACATAGTCACAGCTGCTAACCCATGCCATGCAAACAAATTGAATTCCGAACCGAAGCAACCGTAGGGAGTTCCCGCCCGCCGGAGCGTCGGTCGGTCGCACGGACGCAAGCCCTCCGCTCTGCCGGTGACAGTCGGCTAGCCCGTCAACCGTAAGATATGCAGAGGGCACTCGCAATCTCGATGTTCGATGTCTCCGCTGGCTGGAATCAAATTTCTGCACAAATAACAATTGGCCCATAAAATATATGCGTCGCATGAAGAAGGCGCCGCAGCAGTTCGCTTACATCATCCACCCGTACGGGTGGGAGGGGTGGGGTGGGGTACATCGGGTACGTACCACTCGGTTGTGGCTTTCCAGTTCGCCCATCGTTGTGCTTCATGGGTAAATACAAGAATTTGACATTTCCAGATTTGGTCGGCATGCGCAATAGGGCAGCCAGCGATGAGTTGTTCTTCCACAGGCCCCCGTTAACCGTTTATCTGGTGCTGTCATTTTTCTTGCAGATGCATCGCGTTAGAAGGGGGATCTTTTTTTTTTGTTAGAATGCACTATTGGTAGAAAACCGAACGGTGGTCGTTAACAAACAGCTTCAAGCGGATTGATCGTAGATTTCATGCTGGAGGAGCCCGTGGGGAAGCTATTTGTACGCTTTGCCGTATGCAAACTCCTCACCGGTCACTAGGCAAGGCGTTGGCTCGGTGTAGCAGTAGCAAATTTGTTACAACACTATGGTCACACATTCAACGGCAACGACACTGTCTGCACTCGCTTTGGGAATTGCTTGAGCCGCCTCGGACCCATTAGAAACACGAATTTCAGACACACGACACTTGCCTCCAGTCGTGACACGGCACAATTTGCAGCATCGCTAATTTGACACTTCTTCCGACCTGTGGAAGGTGGACACACACACACACACACACACACACACTCACGCTAGTAGCACGCTCTCGGGCGTATACTGCACGCGCCTTTCGCTAGCTTGTTTCCCGAGCACCGGAACAGACCACGTCCCACCGATCACCGACCAACGACAGTTTTGACAGTTCCTGTGTGTGACAACCCTCGGTGGGTCGTCGTGGTTCCCGCGGGAAAGCACAGCTTCCGCTACGATGCTGCGTGTGTGGAGGAAGCACACATGCAACAAGCCGCCCGACAGAACGAAAGAGAATGAGAGGATGCTGTATGGTTTGCCGTGGGGCGGCTTACTAGCCGAGTGATTATTTTTGGAGCGATAAACCGAACACAAGGGAGAGACGGATAGAGGGAGAGATAGAGAGAGAGAGAGAGATAGAGAGAGAGAGAGAGAGAACGGGAACACAAACAGAGAGAGAGAGAGAGAGAGAGAACGAGAGAAGAACTCGAGTTCTGGGGAGTTTGTACGGGTAAAACTGCGAGAAACAACAATCTAGAACATCTTCCCCGTGTGCGTTTCCTTCTTCACTGCACCGAAAATAAGGGACGCTTAGGGTGCGAAGGGCTCCCGAAACGCATTCGTTGTACATATTCTTGGTGTCATCGTCTCTGAGAACCGGGCTGGTGAGCCGGCGCGTCGGTTGCTCGAGCATCGTAGCACACCCACACGAAAATGCGCTGGCGAGACGATAGAAAAAAAAAAAACAAAATATTGCCATTGATGCGTGCAACTGCCGGGAAGATTTGTTTGAAACGTGGTTTTGTAAAAAAAAAAATGGTTTACTAATTTCTCTAACGGCACTGTTGATGTAGATGTTTCTTTTAAGATGACTTACGAATAGTTTACTGTTTTAAATAGTTTCATGGAAAACACATTGCTACGCTGTTGTGCTTCATCTTTTGTTTGAAGATTGAAGCGTGAAGAAGATATTCTGCGCCAAAAGTACATATAAAAGTGAGTTTCACGTGTATTGAAACATTTTATTCGCTAAGATGTTTACACAACTGTCATTCGCAGTTGTTCGCAAAGCTTTTGATGTTTTCGTTCATTTGATTGACTTTTATATGCATTTTTTAACGATGGAGAAATATAGCGAACAAGAAATTTGTAGTTTTAGCAAAAACACTAGCCCACCGGTGGTATGAAGTATTTCTAGAGGGTCGTGACTAGTATTTCTAGAGGGTTGTGACGTTACCAAGAGTTTGTCCCATTCTGGCTGTTCATCAGCGTCTTCAAGTGATGAAAACGTCCGAAAAGTGGGGAAGATGGTGATTGAACTGAGTTATTTGAGTTTTAGAGTGATTGCTAATAATTGCTTCCTCGATTCAAAAGATTCAAGAAAGCTTATTTAGCAGAAACATGTACCGAAAACTTAATTGCAAGAAGGTTATGAAAGATATGCTTGATCCCGCACACCTTAACAGGTGATAAGACGTCCAAGTATGAATTTGGCATAGAAATTAGATCAACCACTTTAATTCCACGTCCAAAACCCCGTAATGTCTTCTTTCCTTTGAAAAATGAAATAAATATTCTTCAAACCGCTTCGAGTCAGTCAAAAGATGATCAAGACAAATTTACGGAAGGACCAAAAGACGATCTCCTCACACAAAGATACAAAAAAAGTGTAAATGACTGTGAGAAATGATGACACAGCACCATCTAAAAAATATCCAGTGACTTTTATGACAGAATTTAAAAACGTTTCATTCCATCCCTCACATTTGCGTGCTTTAATTGCTTTAAACTCGCAAAAATCGTAAATCAAACTTTACGTGGTTATAATAACAAAAAAAAAATCATAGAATTCCTAACATTCTCTCGTGCCCACTGCGTGACGTTATTTTTAACTGCTGAAAAAACCGGTCCAGCGTAACAGTTAATGAACCGATACGATTCAATCGCAAAGACATCGCCCGGCAGCCGCGTGGCAGCCCGTTCCGTTCCGGGTTCTATATTTCCCGGGCTGTAAATCAAAAGTGTATCAAAACTCCCCTCGCATCAATGGTTCTGCTTTTGTGTCGCATCACCCCCCCCAAAAAAATGAACAAGACATTTCCCTAAACACACGAGCCACACGGTCATCACACCAAACCGAGGTGAGCGATTTATGAGAAACGCTACAGATATTTGCGTCTTTGTTGATCTTGGCCCTGTTGCGACACGCCGGTGCAGGTGCGGAAAACTCGCGTTCGATGAAACATTTCTATAGGGAAGACGAGATGAGCTTGACTTGGAAAATTAGAAACACATGGAAGCTAAATGCTGTGGGAGGGAATTCGTTTTCGCTTCATTCCATCATGCGGAGAGTTTACGCTCGCATCGCCTGATGGTTGGAAAATCATTCTGTTGAGATGCTCTAATACTTCCCCGAACGGGAAACCCATTATGAATAAGATTTTTGTTGTTTTTTTTTTGTTTTGGCCTTTCAGTGTCTGGGTTTTTTTTGTGTGCGTATTGCTTTTCTTCCGTTTTGCCTCTCCTCCACGTCAACCAGTGTCGGCTTGTCAGCTATTCGAACAGCAGTTTACGACTTTGTGGAGCTTGCCCCAGACGGGGCGACACTTTTCAGCTCAAGTGTGGAGCGGCAATGCTCGGTAAAGTACTGCAGTGCACTCGCCATAGTAAACTGAAATAAATAGCTAAATTTAGCCCTAATATCGTCTGGCAGTCGATTTGAGTCGACGCATCTGCTAGGCGGCGCGCAGACCAACGGTCGGTTTTCAGCTCAAGAAGATTGGAAATCCCCTAATGCGCACGGTAACGGAAAGCCCTCCCCAAGAAAACCAGCACGACATTGTCGCTAATCGATTCCATGTTCCGCGTCGGTAAAAACAAATGTTCATTCATCGCGACGCGGGTTCGATGCACGGGCCGGGTGCCTGTAGTCTGGTGCGGAGGTTGGCAGTTTCGGCAGTCCATTCATCGTGCGCTGGAATCTGAAGAACTTGGTTGATAACGTTCAATAGCCCAGCGAGCGATAGAGTGACAGGACCAACGCGGACCAAACTATCGAAAACGTGCACAGACTACGCTAGCACTTGAGGTCGGCACCGCTATCGGAAACGGGCCCACACCTGCCTCCCGTATCCGTGGGTCGATCGAACTGTGGACACGTTCCAGAGACACCTTGAGGCAAGGGCTGGTGATGGTTTGCATCGGTTTTCGAACGTTTCCAAATCGAACTTTCTCAGTGAATGTGGTGAAAGCATGCTCTCTCGGGCGGGCGAATGCAACATTGACCTCCGACGAGTTCTGGCAGTTGACTGACGGGGAGCGGGAGTGTTTTCGGTTGATAAACGGAAGTGAACGTCACGGCCAAGTCAAAATCGTGACAGACGAAACGCTTTTTTTGGAAGGTTGAAAAAAGATGTGTGCAAGGTGGGGCGAATTGGTGCAAACTAAAATTTAATTGCAAAATTAATGCTTCTCTACGACATTTTGGGTTAAAGATGCAACAGTTTAATTCTATTGCGTTATTTCCATTATGAATTTATACTTTAAGGTTGTAGTAAATGTATTTATAATCTGATTTTAATGTTGGATGCTTTAGAAAGAATTCAATTGATTGAACTGATTGACTGATTGAAAATCTGATCAAAAATACAGTACATCAAGGCTTTGAAAGATTGCCATATTAATATATGGTAGAGCAGTTGCACGTGCTATTGTCAAAATATTTGTGAAAAAAGCACTATTTTGCTAAAAGCATCAGAATAATTTAACGATCATTCATAACGCGTTATTATTTCAGCAATAGTTTACAGAGTTTCGCGAGTAGTGCCTCCCGAATGTGAAGGGTGTTATTTATTATTTATTAGTTGTTTATAGTCATCCGTCATATTGATTCTATATTCATGACACAGTTTTTTGTTTTCGTCAACGTGGTTTTAAACACCTAATAAGGTCTGTGAGCAATTTTGGTGTCCTAGAAAACCGTGTAATGATCTTCTTCATTCTGGTCTCTAACGTTTACATAAAATAATTAGTTATCCTACTATTTGGTGCTCATGTGACAAGCATGTTTTTTACAAGACCAACAAGACGTGGTTCGAATCCCTTCTGAACGATCTCTCCATACGTATGACTACTAAGCGTGCATCAACATCCATAGAATTCCATGTCGAATTTGTTCTGGCTTAAGCGCAAGCTTTAATTAACAGCGGTTAATAATTTCAGCATATTCGTCAAAACAGATTAGCAAGGTCAGAACATTTTTCAGCACCCAATATTGCACCAACCGTCGGAAGATCTTGTCAAAGCGATTGCAGCGAACGAGAACGTTGACAATGGTTCTGTCCATGCGCATATAAAAGTTTTTTTTTTATCGACCCATCTAAATTCAGCTCCCTCCTCAGCACTATCTGCGAGTTCTCTTCACTCCACTTTTTCACTTCTAGCAGGACGTTTCCCTTTCATTAACAACCCCATCAAGATGCGCTCGGTAATATCAAAACAGAGCACGGCGAGACTCATCCTTGCCTCTACTGCTCTAACGTTGATTGCTATCTTTCATCAAGACGACTCATAAGCGAACCCGTCCCTTGCGGTGGCTATGTGAAGGGGTGCCGTTTTTTCCTTTTCAATTTTCCCGTTTCATTCAGGACACAGCAGCGTACATTCCGACACAGACACGCGTGACCATTTTCGGGAAGCCTGGCGCTCTGCTGTCGATGCAGGAATGATGGAGCGCATGTTGCAGGGTGTTGTGCATGTGTGGTGCAATTGTTCCTGCAGCCTCGGGGCGCAAAGTAGCAGCAGAGCGCAGAATGCCACACACTCCCCGGCAATTGTCTGCTCCGGTGAAGCGTAAAAACCGGCGGCTCTATGTCAATTATCCTTACCACCAGACGGGGCGGGCTGGCTGCGCTGCTGATGAAGATGAGTGCTGCTGCTGCTGTGCCATACCGCACGTGCTGCAGTTTCTCGCATACAACGGGCGAACGGGCACGTGACAGTGATGTATGTAAGAATACAGCATCCAGCATCCGGTTCGCACATTTCGCAAACGAAATAGGGAAAGAAAGAAAAGTGTGATTTCAACGTGTGCATTTGTTAGGCCACAATAACGCATCGCCCATGGAGGAAACCCGTCTCTTTTTTTTACCGAACACATCACACAAAAAAAAAGTCTTACAGTAGCTCAATACATTTTCATAACATTTGCTAAAAAGCGTTCTCTCTCCATTTGGTGTCACAAGTTTCATACTTTTACAACCAACCAACTTTACCGGAGCGTAGATTTTCTCTACCTGTCCATCCTTTAGCACGATGCAGAACCTCGTACCTCGCCGGGAAACTATTTTTATTCTTTCAAAAGTCATTGGCCCCATGTCGGTGGAAAATCTCGCCTCTTTCAGGGGAGGGAAACAAAAAAAAAACCGACTGTGCGCAAAACGGTTTTGTACTGGGGATGTATCGGTTGGTCCTCTCCAAGCACAAATATTATCCTTTTCATCATTCTTTTCCACCAAACGCTTGCAGTGCTCGAACTACAGCCAAGGGGTGAATGACACTTGATGTTGAAGCGTACTTTTTTTCTTGGGTAAATGAAATTCCAGGAGGAGCTGTGTACAAACTCTCGCTAGTATACGGAACTAGTGGTGGCAATTTTGTTGACGAACCCTAGGTTCGTTCCTTTCCTTCTACGGAACAATCGAACGTTGGTTGGAAGGCTGTTTTTTTACATGCACGTTGCTGTCCTAGTGAAGATGAACATTTCTCAAACTCAATTTAAAAAAAAATCAATTATTTCATTCGTGTGTGCCTTGCTCTATTTCATTTCATATCATAATATATTTTTTCATGGTTTTCTTATATTCATCTAGGCAAAACTGGAAACATTGTTGATAATTCACTAAAAACTTTTATAAATGGCAAATAACGATCATCTCATTGATATTAACTTCGATATATTCTTTCAATTCCTACACATTTCTTTGTAATCTTGGATGCCATATGCTAGTTAATGCATTTAATTCAACTTTAATATTATATTTTGTTAAATAAAAGCATCATACAAAAAAAACAAATAAAGCAAATAATATTTTAATCACATTATATCCCGCAGGTCTCACACACGTACGAGATTCGTTCCAATTCTTTCTATAAAAAAACCTAGTTCCTTTCCTTTCCTGAAAAAAAAAAAAACATTCCAAACACTATACAGAAACCGAAAGAACCGAGAACTAGTGACAAAAAGTTTTGTGGATAGAAGGAAAGCGAATCAATATTAAATGCGTAAAATTATGATTGACAACCGATTGTCGCTTGTCGCGATTGCCCTATTTTTAATACCGATGCTGACAATCACCAATAAAATCCATTTGGGTATGAATCTTTTATGCCAATTGGGGTGTCGTTCCGATCCCGGACCGTTTGACTGGATCAAATGTTCTACTGTCGAAAACAGAAAAAAAAACAGACCAGTCATCCACACTACATTTATTGCCTGCCTATTTAATTTATTACCCCCTATGTATACCGACACGCTCCTAATGCGCTGTCTTTACTGAACATTTGTTCGTGAGAGGGCCAAAAGGGGTTTTTCAATTTATGACACATAAAATGATCTCTTTCTCTAATCCAGTGTGCTGCTTCCTCGAGACGCTGTCCTCTGTTTATATAGTACTAGGCGCATTGTAATCCAATTTGTTATAAAATGTCACCGTAAAAGTTCAACGATCTGGCCCTTTCGGAAGGATGCAAAAGAGGGTCTCATCTTCGTTCTCATTGTGTATGTAAGCCCTGCCCGAAACAGCTGTTCAGCGTCAGCGCACAGTAAGTGGCACGTGCCTCCCGGTCGCGGTGCAAGAGGTGCATCGGGTTTCCCTCACTCGTTTGGGACCTTTCCAAAAACGGGCTTTTCCTCCTAGCGTGTAAGACAATATGCAAAAAAAAAAAAGAAAGGAAAAGGACGGGGTGCGGCCTTTCGGGTTAGAATTGAACAGACCGCGAGCACACATCAGGGAAAATCAAAAATAAAACGCATACGTTTTAAAGTATACGCGAAGCAATTAAAAAAAGGAAACAACGAAAGGTTTCAAACTCTCCGTGTGTGCTGTTTGTTTACCTTAGATCGGACGGTTTTTCGTTTTTGCATTGCTGCGGAAAACGTTTCGGAGGAATCAACCAAACAAAAAAAACTCCATTTTTGGGATAAAGTAAACACACGGTAATCTCTGGTTGGTTACGCTTTTTGGCACAATATGGCCATCGGAAAGGAGAAGTCGCATGAAAAAAAAAGCGTTGAAACACATCTTCTCGCACACCCTTTGGGCTGCTGTGGGGGGTAGGGCAGAGAACAATCCCTGAAGGAGCGGTATGCAATAACAAACACTTTGCCGCTGTGTAGTTTCTGAATCTTCCGTATGGTTCCGGACATTCCGAGGGAAAATGTATGTACACAGGAGCGCTCAGATGCATTGTACGAAGAGCGGGGAAAAAAGAATCCACTATCCCACCGATAAATGCAAACAAATTTGACCCATTTTACAAAAACTAATACCAGAGGGGAAGTTGGGAAACGTGGATGAATCATCAACATTTCCAAAAGTTTATTTTTTTACTAGTTTGTAAGATATGCAGAACGAACTTTCGGTATAAACAGTACATTTCCTACTCGTTCTTGGGGCAGATAGAGAAAGAGAGACAGAGAAAGAGAGAGAAAACACAAAATTCACCACTACTTGATCGTCTGACTTTACTTTTAAGCCAATGAGTTACGAAGAGTTCTTTAAAACACAACATGGGGGCCCTTCCCTGCACGCTAAACCCATGCTACACTTTTACAAAATGCACCCGCTGTGCGGTAAAACTTTAAGCTGTTTCAAACGTGCAAAATGCAAACGGTAGCAACGTGAAAAGGGGTTTCTTAAAATCCTTTGTATAGACAACAAAAAGGGGGGGATATTTCTAACGTAACATTTTCGTCCCCTTTTTTCATTCTCTAACCCTCCCACTATTCAGTAATGAATATGAAAACGAACCTAAAATGAGTCAAAAAATACATTTAAACCCCATTACTCACGCCACATCAAATAAATCATTCCGTTTTTACAACGCATTCCGCCTGCGAGGTATGCAATCTGCACAACACCTACAGTTCAAACGAAGAGCAACGGCTGTTTCGCGCTGCTCGCTTGCTCATTTTGCGCCGCAAAAACGTGTCTGTGGGTTGGGGGTGGGGGAGTGCGATTAACATGGGCTGAAGTTAAACGCTTCTGCAATATCGTTTAGCGAATGCTCTCCCTTTTGCAAAGGACGAAAAAATGTTTCCTTTTAAACAATGACCTCTTTCAGCACGAAACCCAAAAAAAAAAAAACAAAACGGAACGGAACGGATTGTATGTGACGGGAGTGAAAATGTTTAGAAATTCTTCAGCTACATTTTGTTAAATGTATGAGCCGAGTGAGTCAACGCAGTGTTTACATTAGTGCAAGAACAACGTGACGCACGGGAATCTGTACATCCAGCAGCGGCAGGGTACGATTTGTTTAGATTGCTTCCCAAAAGGGGTTTCGCAGTTGGATCCGCCGTCCGGCGGCCGTACCGATTGAACGAACGATAAAGTCGCACCAAATCACTTGTACGAACAACGTTTTGCTACACACAATCTTTAGCTATTCGTTAAAATTTTATAGACATTAGTTGTATATAAAATAAATTACCTTCCACTTTGCAACAACCGGTCAGGTGGGACCGAACAAAACGAACGTACCGTTTGAAGAGACGGCAGACTCCGACACCCCGGACCCCTTTGTTCGGGTGCAACAACACAGTGAACTTTTACAATGCGGAAAACGATACGCGGCGGATTGCTGTTCGGCCAATCGATCCAGCGTTATTATTTCATTACCCTCCCCGCCGTCTGCAGAGCCACCGTGGCTGGTAACAGCGCATGCCGTATTGCAATAAAAACGCAGAACAAGAAGCGTGCAACCGGCCCGCACCACGATAAAGAAGCAAAGAATGTACGGCGCATTTGCGCAAATTATTGGTACGAAAATTGGCAAAACTTTCGCGCATTGAACCTTTGGTGCGGGAAGGGTGAGGGTTCTGTTTTTACGCGCCGGCGTACCGGTCCCCCGCCCGGTATGATCGTTGTTCAATGCGTGGTGATTGTAAAAGATCACTTTCTCTCTTACCCGGAGAGGGGGGTTGCGGAGGAGTAATAATATCAAGCGAGCAAACAGAAATACATTTACACACACACACACACACACTTGTGAGTAATCATCATCATCATCATCAACAGGGCAATGATCATGATCGGCGCGAACATATGTTAGAGGGTCGTTATGCACTTGACGAGCGTTGTGCGTCCGAGAAGGAAAGATATGTGTACGCCGTGGCACTGCTCGGCGGTGGCCAGCTTCCGCCGCACTAGCGCTAGGTGGAGGTGCTTGTTTTGTACTGCGATCTATTATCGAGCCGAAGGAAAAACGTGTAAAAGAAAGGATTGTGTGTTGGGCCGTTTTTTTTTTTGCTCTCTCTCTCTCTTTATACACTCCAAAATTGAAGCCTCTTTCTCTCCTCTACGTGCGCTGCTATGTTGTTTTGTGCGAATGCGTCCCTCCTCATCATAGCTTCTTCATCGCTTCGAAACGCCTTCAAAGGCAATGCTAGTACATTATACTACCCTTGATCAGCTGTGTGTCTGTGTGTGTGTTTGTTTTCTTCTTCTCTTTTCTTCTTACATTTCTCATTCATTGAGCACACCATACGCTACCGAACACCAAGAGAGCCTTACGCCGGCCAAAGCCCTTTCCCGTTCGAATTAAGGCACCGAAGCACCGAAACATACCACTGGCCTCAATTGCAAGACACTAGTCTATCTCATCAAGGTCGACAATACTACCCCCCCATTCGTTCTCCACCACAGTAAGTCGAGAAGAGAGTCGAGAGGGCCGATCACACACACCCACCGGACGAGCATACGCGTCATAAAATTGAAACCGTCAAATTTCACCGCTGCTCGCTGTAATCTTCACACACATACACACGCACACCTGGCAGGGTAAACAATCCGTATCAAATTTTGTGCACTTACCCTCACTTGCCCGGTTTCCGCCTGCTACGTAGCGAGCCCCCAAGCTGGATAGACGGACGCGTGCCTCAGTGGCATCTCAAAGGAAAACCGTCTTGGATGACTCTTTTCGCTCTCGACATCCGATATGCGACACTAGAATGCTGCCGGCTAGAACTGCCGAGCGATCGGACGTGTTACAAAATGTGTTTCAGCACAACATGGCGACCACGAACGCGTATCTAAGCTGGCGCTTTTCGGCTAGAACACGGCACACCACACACATCATGCACACACTCCCGCGGGGCCTTTGCATAACACTGACTAAATATGGTAAAATTTTTGCGGAAGCTCATGGACCACCGGCAAGCCGCAATGGGCCGACACATATTCACACTGATCCGCACACTCTTCCACCGTGGACACTCGTTCCCGGAACGGAACCGTACATTCTGTGTGACGGATAATCAATTTGGCTTTATTTTAACTTCCTCCACTTCCACCACTCACGCCTGCAGCACACACTCGTCTCGTGAAGAATCTTGCCCGAAGATCGCACAAGAGAAAGCGATCAAACGCACTTGCGAAGCGCAGCAACTGGGTTAAGCAGAGGCGCCAACCAACCAATCACTCTAGCGGCCTCACTGCGCAGTGGTCCCCGCGTCCGCGCGGTAGAGATTCCGCTTCGCACTTACAGACGAGCCCGCCGATCGTAATCGACGCTTCTCCGGAAACCTTCCCGCCCTGTGGAGAGTGGTGTGAAAAGCAAAGAAAGTATTAATATTAGCCGGGCATGGCAGCGTCAGTCTGCTGCGTGTTTATTTGCATGCGTCCCACAAGGTCAAAGGAAGGCGCACGGTCCCTGCTTGGCATCAGTCACGGTGGATCAGTTGGCTATGCACCCATCCCGAGGAACGGCAGGAATGGCTTGCAATTGCATTCAATTGCATGATGAAACTATCGCCAACACCCCACCCGGACACTCGGGAGACGTTACGATCTCCAAATCGCACAGGGGGAACTAGAACGTACCGGGCCGGCGGGTCACGTTACAGATTGCGGCCGAATCGTCACGAGTCACGAAAGAGACTGGCTTTAGGAGTCACATACACACACACACACACCTAGCACCGGCCGGGTGATATCGTCCACAGTCGTCAGCACGTTTGGTCGTGTCCCGTCTCACACTCTGCCATTTTAACACGGTACGTGTGGGCCTAGAGCCAGCATCCACCGGGGCAAATGAACGATAGGAACGAAACAGGGCGCCGAATGAAAGAATCCCTCCGTCTCCCCCTGCTGAAACGGAACATGTGGGCCGGTCCAGTTATGTGTGGCTGTGGTCCGGTTCTGCTGCCGAGACCGAACTTTCGCGGGACGAGAACTTTGCTCGCTTTAAATGGCGCCTTCGCAGTAGACGGGGAGGAAGGGGGGAAAGGAGAAACATCGCGTCTGGCGGCTGGAACCGGGAAGAAGACGCTGGGCGCGCTCCTACGCACCGTCCCAGAAGGCCCGGGCCGCACAACAACGATTAGCATAAGAATGGTATCGTGTTCATCAAACCGATATTCTTTACCTTTTCCCCGCTGCAGTTTTAACCGTGCAAACGATGGTTGCTGTCGAAATGAAATTCAAACCCGCTGGTGCGCTTTTTACGCCAGACAGATGAACTGTGCCATAAAACTGACCATAAATTCGAATGTGCCGTGGGGACTCGCCGAGCGGGACAGGCGGGGTTGGTACTGTAGTTGCAGCAGCGAAAGGAGCGAAATGCATTGCATTAATGGGACCGGGAAAAGAGGGCCGAAGGTTTGCAAACGATATAAACTCTTTTGCTCGAGCTTGTCCAAGATGGCGAAAGATTGGTTCGGGATCCATTCTGCTGAACATTATACGCCCATTATGACGACGGATTGAATGGTACGTGACACTACTACTGATGGTGGTTTGTTTAGGTTGGGGAGCTTTGCTTCCATAAAATGCTCCTGATGCTAACAATTATCCAAATGAAAGAACTTTATCACATCTACAGTATAATAATACGTGAGGCGCCCTCGGTCAGGGTTCGGCAAAGTTCGGCCTGTGAAGACTTTTGAACGAAATTTACAAAAATACTTCTTCTTCTTTGGCCCGCTCATCACCGAGCACGTCCCAGAGACATGGCCAGGTCACCAATCCGTTTCCAGGAAACTCGGTCCAGGGCTGCAGCCCTCCAGCCACGGTTGCATCATTTTTTACAAAAATACCTTAGACGTATTAAGTCAAATACCTAATAAAATAGTAAAAATAGACCGTAGGCACGTAATATAGGAAAAGAACCCCCAACGATTAATTGAGAAAGTTTGTAATCTTTTTTAGTTTTTGGTTTGTTTGTTGACATTTTGTAGCGAATCTGTGGCTTATCATGGCTATGCATGCAATGTGACT
Source organism: Anopheles epiroticus (assembly GCA_000349105.1). Taxonomy (NCBI): domain Eukaryota; kingdom Metazoa; phylum Arthropoda; class Insecta; order Diptera; family Culicidae; genus Anopheles; species Anopheles epiroticus. The sequence continues at coordinate 209,063 of KB669792.1, forward strand.
ATGAAAAATCAAGCACAGTTGATTTTTATATAAAAATATATAAAAAATAATTCAATTCTTCTCTCTTAGTAGTGCAGGAAAAAGGGGTTAAAAATTAATTGCTTAAATTGTGTAGTATCAACTGTAGTATCAGTCAACTGTGGGCAGCTAGTTTCTGTTTTAAAATTACTTGACCCTTTGCTTAACATGTTTGCCGACCACTGCCCTAGCTGGATGGGTTCGTACCACGCGGCCACCCCCTCCCCCGCCCCGGGATGGAGCGTCGAATGTGGCAGAATGTTTATGCTTCACCCTGGCATCGATTCGCTGCGAAGTTGTCCCGTCTGCAGCGAGATGTTTAACACGGATTATGCGCGAGTTCTAGCGTGGCTGAATGACCAATTCATCCGGCAAGTCTGGTGCGCACGCAGCTACGGATGCAACGGATTCTGTGAAAGTAATTATCGATCGATCGAACGCTGCCGTGGGAGGCCCGACGCTTGGTTGCAGATGGATCGTTTGAAAGTATCTTTACACGATCGCTCTCTTTTTCTTTGGGATTTCGGTTGGATACGGTTGTGAAACATTCGTTGAACAGCATGTCGAGCAGGACGGGCCAGATGATGTGAAGTGAAGATTTATCTACACTATGCCTTCATTTGCTCTACATAAATTTGATGAACAAAACTAGTGTTTTATAAGAGTAACAGTGGTTGGTTTTGACTTAACGATAACATAATCTTCTAACAAGCATGTTTTTCGTAAAGTTTTTCAAATTAAAAGCCATTTTTAGCCAAGAAGCTTCCTATACCACATTCCATTGCATAGAACTCGATGTTATCATTATACTAGAAACAAATAATGTCTAGGGCCATCAGCCATCAGCAAGCGAACACCAGTCTTCATCCGATCTCTACGACACAACCTCCTCCGTCGGATGGATCTTGTGCCCCTATCTGCAGCCGCTGTTTCGCGCTGCGCACTAATTGAGATGGATTGTGGGCGCTTCGGTTGTGACCGGTCCGTAGCCCCAGCACCACCGAGGGCCACACGTCGACGTGAAGCAATCGAGCAAACGATTTCGGAAAGGTAAATAAATAAATAAACCGAAACCGTAACGTCCCTCCGGCGAGGGACGTGAGAGAAAGATAGAACACAAGAAAAGGCGAAAACGCTAGAATGCGTACGGGGAGCGAAGGGCTGGGCGAGGAAAACCGGCACACGAACACGTATTAAGAATTTCACGTTTCATCCCGTGTCCGGTCCGGAATCGACCACCTGGGATTTCTTGGTAGACGGTAAGGAACGGTGTTCCCTCACCGTCGAAACCCAGCGAAAGGGAGCATTAAATATTGCGAAACTAATGCACCGCGAAGTTTGAACAAATTATGCTCTGCTCACTATCGATCGAGTGGCGTTAAAACGGTGACCACCACGGAGGTAGAGGAGACCGGCGATATTCTCATCCAGTCCGGCTAGCCTGATCCCGCGGCAGAGACGAAGCGCGCGACTGTTTTGTTCACCTTCACTGCAACGAGAGTAATTAATACACCGCCGTTTCGACAGTCGCACATACCGAACTGGGGCCCGTGACGTTTTTCCCTTGATATTCGCTATAAATTACAAAGACTTAGGTGGAAAGAGGAAGGCAGAATGAATTGCAGACCTCGCAGCGGGCGATGCTGGGAAGTGCAATGACCGGACCCTGGTTGTGTTGCAAGGATGAGAGACTGTTTTCCCTTGCTGCTACTCTTACGGGCTGCATAACAGAATGTGTTCTGAGTGCGAATGTTTTATAATAGGAAAAATAATGAATGAAGGTGTTGAAGGCGGCATTCACTCAATAGTAACTCCGCGCTGGGTTTTACAAAAATTCTAACGCGTTTTGACCTTAGGAGAGAGAACTGGAACTTCTTCTATTCCACGTAGGTGGCATTCAACGCTGACATCATAGGTACGTGGTCATTATCACTTCACGCCCATGGGTGTGCCAGACATGATGCTCTAAATCAATGCTTTAGCAGCAATAAAACATCCGCTCCAAAACCTATCCCAAATGATTTATTTCTTGAAAAGGGTTTGTCCCACGTGGAGGACATGATGGAACACCTCAAATTCTATTCTATGTGCCGTATTACCAGCACTCCAAATTGGTGCTCCCACGATGGCATAAATGTTATTGCCTTGTCCTAGCCATGACAGAAACTCTTCTCCCAAATACTCTGATTGCGTATCAAAACCTTCCAAAGTTTCGACTGCGTGGTCCATAGACTTTACAACCCCTCCAGACACTCCGTGGAAATTGGCAGTCTCTTATTGCCCGGGTTATGGTGGTGTTGTGGCTTTAAGAAAGTGATGTGGCTTGTAAAGCATCGTATCAGCTCGCGTTTGTAGGTGCGCCACCCTCATTCGTTCTGTCTGGCCCAGCCCATTCAATTACACCCGCATGTATTGGCCATCATCGGGAAGGTTCCGCCTGGTTCCACACTTACCGCCTGCCGGTTTGTGTGACCATTTCGCTTCTGCCAATCCTGACCCTTCTAACGTTCAACCTAATCCCGATGGGTCTGTTTTTTTTTTTTGGGTGGAAAAGCGACACGATGCGATGGCTTCAAATTTCACACAGTAACAGAGTTTGTGCGCCTTGCTGCGTGAGTGTGTGTGTTTGTTCAAACGCCGCCGCTCGACCATCTGGTAGGAACGGCTCGATAATCAGCTTAACGCCACGTACTGCTGCGTTCGCCCAGCAGTTGGACCAAAACCGACGTTCTTGGAGTGTGACAATTTCATTTCCAATCAATGTTTCCTGCTTCAATCACTCAAACCGAAATGCAGGGAAAATTCTCTCAGCGCTTTAATTGCCCTCAACGATATACTTGGTCTGGTTTGTTTTGAAGAACTCGAGCCAAACGGCTTCAAGTATCAAGCTTTGTCCCAAACAAAAATCTTTATGAATAGTGCTATTCAAGATGCACTCGATAAGCTGTGTGCATCCGTAGCAACGATAGGACGAAGGAGTGGCGGCGTTTTTGTCGATCGCATGCGTAGTACGCATGCATCTCACGCGTTGAAGAAAACAAACCGAAAAGCGAAGATATTGTTCCGAGGAGGCAAACCGTAGCCGTAATCGTGTGCTGCCTCAGTCGTTTCAGTTTCATTTATCGAGAAGATTTTTAATCGCACACTGCTGCTCACCTTCTCTTGGAATGTTACGGTTGTTTAGTTCAACCTTTGAAGAACTTTTTTATGGTTATTCACCTACGTCAAACCACATGGACACTCTAACACTGAAACAACACTAAAACATCACATCCCAAAAGCACGTGGAACCCGCAGCATAAACATCTGTTCGGCCTTGCAACGATTCACATAAATCATTTAATTCTTTTCAAAAGGGAAACTCAAGCTTTTCCACTTCCCTTATCACGAACCTATCAGTGAACGAGACACACATACACACACGCACACAAAAAAGTAAAACTAAGATGCACAAATTTACCCGGCAAAAAAAAATCACTATGCCACAACGCCGATCGATTGCCACGATAGATTTGGACGCATGGATTTTCGGCAGAAAATTGCCGACTCGCGTGCGCGTCGCGCGAGGGCCAAGGAAAATCTAGTCCGCTTTTCCCCCTTTTCGCCGGTTGCATGCACCGTGGATGGGTAGAAATCGACCGCATCCGTAGAATACGCTCTCCGGAGTGGTGGCTCTCTATTTCTCTCTCTCTCTCTCTTGCAATGTTGAATTTGTATTTGACTCAGCTGGCGTACAAGGGTTCGCTCGATGAAGAAAAAATTCCGGATGCAATATGGTTAATTGTAAACATTTATAATTTATGTGCTAAAGTAAGGCGATAGTGAATCTTCTACTGCGAACGATTTGTGTTAGTTTAGAAAAAATATTTATTTATTCAAATAATTTTCATTAAAAGATGCACAAAACGTGCCAAGCAACCCTGCAAACACCACTGTTCGTTTCAGTCCGCCTCAGGAAAGGCTCTCGCAGCAAAAACGTGCTCTACCGACCAATCGAGCAACGATTGCGTACACGTTGTATCGCACGCTCCGCACAAATGGAAAAGTCGGAAACGTGCTCTTTTCAAAGCCTGCTGTGGCTGTGCAATACTCTCTTCTGCTGCCGTTCTGCTGAGATCAGCCGGAAGAACCAGGAGAACGGGAAAGGGAACAACGAAAAAGGATAACACGCACCATGTGGAGGGTTAGCGGCGGACAAGAACACGCACACATAACAGGGAACGGGTCCTCATGCCCGAAACACCCCATGTACACGCAGCACCCCATCATTTTTCGAGGGATGAATTTTGTGGAAGTGTTCTGTGCTCGATGAAGGTGTTCGGGTGGAAAACGGTTTCCCTGTGCCGGTCGCCTTTTGTCAGATCGTCAGAATCGCCATGGGTTAAATTTGGGTTGACGAATGGAACAAATGAAAGCATTAAAAACAACACGGTAAAAGTTAACCGGTCAGCTGTTCCAGCTCGATGCTAATTTGTAATTGAATGAACGGAAGGGATAACTCGTATGGAAATTATTGGAGCGTAAACAACAGTGCCTTATGCTGACGTAATGGGATAAAGGTCACAGCTGTCAGGGTAACACTAGCAGAAATCTAAACTGTCCTTAGAATGCCTTGACACACTTGCCGACGCCTGGACATTGAACGATAGTAAACAAAACAAATTGTAATCATTCTACATCGAAACAAAGCTTCACTAAAGTTGAATCATTCTAATTACAATCTAATGCACCAACACAACTCAAAAAGTCTAACGGAGTTTCTCTCTCTCTCTCTCTATTTCATTGCAGAAGCAGAATCCATCGTTTTTGGTGAGCGTGCTCTATCCAAGGATAATACGAGGCGTCTTCCGCTCCGTAAATCTCCACCATTTATAACAGCGTCATGCGCACTAACCTCCGTTCGGGCATTACAAAGCACCGTCAGTGGAACGGAATTGTCAAAAAGTGTCATATCTCCCACCTGGGGAATGATGCTTCAGGGTAATGCTGGTGGCAGAGAAGTAACCAATTTGGGCACGATACCACGCCCCACTGTCCGAAGGGATACGCCACAAGCCACTGGATCTCAAACTTTGCTGGTGGCCATATCACATCGCAGAACCTTACTTTGGCTACCTTGTTCCATACAAACGTTTTGTAATATTACGTCTACTTTTTTCGGTTTTTGGGTGGGACGGCTATGTGGCGTGCAACTTCAGGTTCCAACCACAAATTGTCTTCCCATGGGGGCCAGCTAGACAGGCTTGACAATGATGAAGTCATGGTCGCCAAAACTTCGAAAAGAAGAAAAAAAAACGCACTCACACACCTTTTCCCATATCGATCGTTTTCCGTCTGGAACTAATGAGTGCATGTTGGTTTTTTTTTTGGCTTTTGAAAAGGTATGAGAGGCAATCCGGCCTCTGCTACATTCGCTTATCGTCGTTACCGTGTTTGCCTTGGGGATGGTGAAGTGGGCGATAAGGAAGAACCTTTATGCCAAGTGGCCACTTGAGCTGCAACACAGGAAGCATAAAAGACGAAGAGAAATGCTTTTCAGGACATCATCCTGGAGAGTGCTTCGGAATACGGGATGCATGTTTACTCTGTGCACAATCCTTTGCTTCCATCTTCCGTACTAACCTTACACTGTTTACTACGATTAACAATATTCACAACACATGCACACAGAGAAGAACACAACGAATGGCGTGCTTTCAAGCAGGTCACTTTTAGCACCCGCACATGTAGGGCACGGAATTTACATCACAACAAGAACAGTACACAAGGAGCGTTTGTGCCTCTCCGATGCTCCGATCCTGATGGCACGCGCGAGAGAACTGTCAGCCTCTGCAGGAAGCGAATGGCAGGAACCGATGAGCAGTGTATACGCCACGGGCGTGTTTGATCCTGTGAGCTCACAATGCACCGAGCGCGCCACACAGGCTAGGCGTGTGTAATCTCCCTCCGTTTGCGGCGGAGCTGTGAACTGCTCTTGGGTTCCGTAGCAGACTGTGTTCCGTCCACCTCTCACTATGGTATGCAAGGGAGAGCTTATCGCCAATCGGGTATGGTTTGAATGACAATCAACCTGATAAGAGCTGCAACCTTCAGATAGTGCGGCGAGAGGCGGTGGGCCGCACAGGACGAGACAACAACGTCCCGGTGACGTTACTATCCCCGGAGCCGCTAACAACGATTCCGAAACCGGCCAACATCCGGATGTGAATATTGGTGACGTTAGAGGAAATGGAATACGATTTCTTTGTCGGTTTTGCATCGGTTCAAGATTTGTACGAACGTGGCGTGGTGAGCGGTGAATGGTATAAACTGTGATTGTGCTAAGCGGCTCGACGATGCTGTGGCCTTGAAGAAGCTGCAGTTTGCATGACTTTAATAAGCTGATAGCAGGCACAGCATCACACGGTGAGTAAAAAGAAGCTGCTTTGTATTATCAAAGAAGTTAATATGCTTTTTTTTAGATGTGCCTGCTGCGAATGAAAACATATTACTATAATATGATTGTAATAAAAATTACATCACGAGGTAGTAATCAAAAAACACACCAACCAAAATACTGTTTATTTTCGTGCACACAAATGTTACATCACAAAAACCTACTAATACAACTTTCGCTTCGTTGTACAACAAAAACTGACGGCTAAACCGGCCGGCTAAAACACACAAAAAACTACACGCCACCACAGTCCAGCTGCAGATTGATGCCACAGTCGCCCTGCGTTTTGGCCTTGAGAAACATCAGCTCCTGGCTGTCCAGCGCAATGGCCAGATAGTGCAGGTTGCACTTGAAAAACGGTGCCTGCGGTAGCTGCACACTGGCCATCTGCACACCGGGTGACGCTAGATTGAAGCTGTTCCAGCGGACGAACCCTTTCCGTCCGCGGTACGTGTAGAGCTGTACCTTGCGGCGGTTCTCCAAAAACGCCAGTATCGTTTCGTCACGAATTTCAAGCACCGCAAGCTGGCCCGGCCGATGGCTGGAAATGATCTGGAACAGGTGGCCCTGTAGTATATCGCTGTAGATACGGATTGTGTCATGGTTGCCCTTGATGACGGTGTTCACCGTGTTCGTGACGGCGACCAGTAGGCGCCTCGCTTCGCCCCGAAAGCCAACGTGCAGGGTAAGCAGCTCCCCGGTAGCAGGATCGGGAAAGTGGCTGTTTTCCGTGGTGCTAATGCGTCCCAGGGGTACCTCTTTTGAAATGCGTAGCTCTGGTCCGGGTGACTGTGTCAGCTCGGTTGGCGCGAACTCGCGCGTTTGAATGATCGTATCGTTGCTTTCCTGTAGCGCACCGACCTCGTTCAGTGGGTCCGGTTGGGTGAGCAGTGGTACGTCCTGCGAGTACTCGTCCGGACTATCCTCCGCGCGGTAGTACGAGCTGTTTCGTCGCATTATATTGTACACGGTGATCGGGGAAGCAAACAGGGCCAGGCTAACCTTCGAATCATCGTTAGAGCGCTTCGTACGTGAGGAGGAAGCGTCCCCGGCTCTAGAAAGCACTGCAATGCGTTTACCATCGGACAGGGCCAATCCTAGGTTGAGTGTACTTGGTAAAAAGCTGGCCGATTCAAAGATTCGTGACAGATCCCATTCGTCCTGTACATTGCCTGCCATGTCGTACTCTCGCACAGTCGTTCGCTCCAAGACAAAGAACCGCCCGTGCGTGGAAGGATCTACAAACAGGCTGTCCGTGTCCTTATCCGGCATGCTCTTCACCAACTGCAGCGAAAGTCCCTGGAAGTGCCAAATCGATAGACCGGTCACATTGCACTTCTCGTCCGTCGGTGCTGAACGCGTTATCAGATACAGCTTTTCGTCGTCCAGTGTGACGGTTTGCCACTCGTACACGTACCCCGTGTATGCTTTAAAAAGTCCCACAAACACCCGGTCCTGTGGGTTCCACTGGAAGAACTTACTACCGCAGCCATAGTTTATGCCGAGGAAATGATTACCCTGATGATGGAACGTCCAGAACGATTGTATTGGATGCTGCTGGCGGATAGTTTGCCGCTGGACGAAATAGTTAAAGAAGTACAGTCCCTTCTGGGTGCCATTTATGAGGGCCTGCGTTTCGTGACATGAGGCACGATAGCTGGCACGACGTTTTGTCAGCTCGCCCTCGACAAACTGCTTCTCGGCGTGCAGCTTCCGCACGATATCGTTGATGCCCAGCCCGTTAACTGTCCCGTTGCCGTGGATGCTGTCACGGAAGACGAGTTTGCGCGATCGCAGCTTGCCCCAGTACACTTGATGCTCCCGTCCATCGGCCCAGAGCGACTGCTCGTACCAGTGATCGAAATCGATCCCTCCGATCGTATCATTGGTGTGCACCTCGTTAGCAGCAATTTTGTAGAACGTCAAGGGTGACGAAATGGTCATATCGTCGGACAGCTGAACCGGGTCTCCGAACGGCACACCGTTCAAAATCTTGGGCAGTGTGGCACTGTTGAGCACACGTATGGAGTTAAAAACTGACGATGCCTCAATCGTTTGTTCGCCGTATCGCTGCAAGAGTTAGAGAGAGTTAAGAGATAAGGTTACTGTGGTAGGTTGTTTAATGTTCGAAGAGCACACAATGTCATTACCATGACTGTATTTTCGCGCTCGAGTCGTAGATCTCGCCCATTCACAAGACCCTCCACTTTCAGGGGGTGTTGAATTACGATCTGTTTCACAAACATGGGCTGCTCGATCGTTTGCTCCGTGTGTAGTGTGATCAGTCCGCTCGTCGGCAGACCATTGATGGTAGTTGCCTCAAGATGATCACAGTCAAACGCTCCCGGCATAAACACTACCTTATCTGTGCAAGTTAAGGACATAAAACAAATAGATTAAAAGAAGATCAAACATTGTTAGAGCCTACACACTCTTACCAACGATCTCGTAATCCTTGTTTACTAGCAACGTTTGCTGCAAAAGCGTATCCGGATCAATGCCCATCAAGTTCCTTCCGATCAGATCACCCTCAACTTGCAGTGGACCGCCCCACACATTGCCACGGAATTCGACTGGCTCGTTAAAAACGATCGGTTCTTGCTGGTCGTAGTACACGATCTCGTTCTGTACGTTCGACACATTGTACCCGTTGATGAAATCAACCGTAAAGCCATGCTTGAAGTGAACATCATCCTGAAGCACATAATGTCCCTTGAAGTAGTAATCCTGGTTCGTGCGAATGAGCGATTCCAGCTTGTGGGTCACGTTCATCAACTCATTCCAGCCGCCGAGCGCCTCCAGACTGTGAATCGTCTGATGTCCAGGCAGATGAAGATCACCCTTGACGATGTGCGTGTCGGTAGTGTTGTCGTACGCGTAGTACGCTTCGATAGGTTTGAACGACTTGCCGTTGATGGTACCGGTTACAACCATTTCCTTGACGTACACTCTTCCCAGCGTTGAAACGTGCCCGGAAAAGGTGATCGATTCATTTTTGAGCACAAAATCGTGGACCGGTACATTGTTGATGGTTGGCGTTTGCAGTTCGCCCACCACATCAAACCCTTGAGTGAATAGTTTTGACCCGGTAAACTCCACCACTGCGGCACCATCCGTCTTATACACAACGTTGTTCAAAAAGGAAACAAATGGTATCTCATTCAAAAGGCCATCGACGGACACATCACCCTCAACGTACAAAGGATGCAGAAAGTGTAGCGTGCTCTGTATTGCGTTTGGCCGGTCTAGCCAAATCACGTTGTTCAGGAACTGTGCCAATTCAACTCCATTCAATATGCCGATCTCAACGTTACCATCGATATGCAGTGTGTCGAGCACATGTCTGCCGCTTAGCATGTAATCATCGTTCAGGTACGTTTCCACATTGTCCTGCAGCCGGACCACGTCCAGTCCGTTGAGGTAGCGCGCAGCAAACGATCCACTAACGTACAGTGTGTCGACAACTATGTCGTGCTGTATCGTCTGCGGCTGGCTTAAGCTGAACCGGTACGCATCGAACGTTGGCAGGTGCACATCGTTCAACGTCTTCGCTGGTCCATCGATCGCACTGCCCACCAGGGACAGGTAGTTTGCATACAGCTCGCTGATGTAGATCAACTGATCGCGAAAGACAATTTCCTCCTCCATGTCGTGGAACGCAGCCCGCGGTTGACCATTGAGGGTTCCCAGGATCTCCACGTTCTTTGCGTACAGCAAAGAGTACTGAGGGCAGAACTCTAACGTCGCCTGCGTGTGCTGATCGCCGAATATTTTGATCGAGTTTGTGTCCCACTCCGTCACGTTAATGCCACCGAACAGTTCGTCCACCTGCACGCGGTTGAAAAACACGTTACCCAGCACCAGGCTCACGTTAACCGTCTGGTCCGTGCTCTTCGTAAGCAGCTCATCCAAATGTATCTCCCCGAGCATGTTCGATTCTACACGAATCGGTTCGTAAAACTGTAGGCTACGGTAGTGTTTCGAGGCGTTAATTTCCACGTACGGCTCATCCACGTATACCACACTCTGGAGGAATTGGTCCAGATCGTACCCATCCAGCTGTTCGACGTATATCGGGCCGTTGACAACCACCTCACCGAACTCGCAGGCCGCTTCTAGCAGCTTGGTTTGCAGTAGCGATGGATTGTCAAGAAATTTATCCATATGCTTGCCATGCACTGCGCCGCGAACGTCGAGCGATTCTTCAATTTCGAGCGAGTCGAATGTAACGTTGCCCGGGATGTACTGATCGTCGTGCAGCGTGATGAAATCGAATGGATTGATATCGTTCACGAAACCGTCAATGTCAAGTGCATCCATTGCTAAAAAAGAGAAATAACATTGGTATTATAAAAAAACACATTAAGCTAAAGGCTCATATGGATTCATGTTTCTATACATACTAAGCGTATCTTTGAAGTACTTCTGCCCAGTGATGATTGATTCACGCGGTCCTGATCTTAACACATAATCCTCCGGGAAGCGCAATCTGTTCAAGAACTGCACGGTTGTTTGACTAGCGAAAGTTACGTTCTACAAACAAAAAATCCATCCAACAAAAATGCATTAAAGAACTATTTCAAGAAACATTTACATAGTACTCACCCCTTCGACGTGAAGGTTTCCTAGTCGCATGGGACGGTTCTTAAAAACAAGCGCATCATAAAACGTTTTCCACGGGACACCGTTGATGCGTTCGAAGCTGAGATCTCCTTCGATGTGCAGAGATTTCGATCGCAGCACTCGTCCATGCTCATCGATTGCGTTGCGCAGAGAGCTTTCCGCCTCCTGGAGATTGATCCTCTCACCGTTCACTTTGTTCGCCACTTGGACATCATCGATCACTTCCAGCGTGTCCAGCGTCAGATTTCTCCAGCGTCTGTTTTTACAGTTGAAGTAAATGAGCGATTCGCTTAGATCGACCCCGTTCACTGTCCCGCCCTCAGGAAGCAGTACAGTGTTGGTGTACAGATCACCACCAACAACCAGCTCGGCGTCGAGCACTACCTTGCCATCAACGTCGTACAGCAGCTCTTCCGCCGGTACGCCATTGAAGCGTTCGAAATAAAGCTGCTCAACGTTCAACTCCTTCAGATGTAGCTCTTTCATTGTGGGCGCCTGTTCGTTCGTATCCCGGCCGAACCGCACAAGATGATCCGTTCGTGGTTGTTCGAATCGCTGTATGTACATGTCGTCCGCGTGCAACGCTCCATCGATGTATAGTCGCCCAGTCACCTGTACTGTTCCGTTGATCTGCAGATCGTGCGATCGTGCATCGCGACGAACGCTGTGCTGTAATTCGGATAGCATTGCGTCCACGCTCAGCTCGACATCTTGCATGGTTTTAACGGCCGCGGGAAGATCAGCCTGAAAGTCCGCCTCGCTCCAGATGTTTTGGCCTACCGCAATCGTTGTACCGGCCAGCTCGTACTCCTCCGTGAACCGTACCAGCGGTGTGTCCACTGTGCTAAGGTTCTGCCGCTTCAGTACCACCGGATCGCTTTCCATCAAGTCCACGTACGACTGGGCCTGCTCGATGACGGCGTTCTGGTAGTCGACGATCTTCGTAAACGCGTCCATCGTCTCCTGAATTTCTTGAATCTTGATTAAAATCGGATGCTCCCCGGACAGCAGCTCGATCGACAGGTGGTAAAGGCTGGAGTGTGCCTCGTGCCGCGGTACTATGATCGAGATGGACTTTCCGCGCTGCGCTATCGTCGCTCCGAACAGCCCATCGGTCCGGTCGACATCCAGCATGCAGCTAGCCTCATGGTCGATCACTTCATTCTCCACCATGCACGGTATGTTGGTGGCCAGGTCGAAGGACACGCCGTTCCACACGAGCGCCTCCAGCCGCTGCACCTCGTGAGTGGCAAAAATCATTCGATGCTGCACCAAGAGTATCATGTCGTCGCGGTACGTACGGGCCGGTATCTCGAAGAAAGCTTCCACAATTTCCAGCGCCTCGGTAGGAATCTTTTGACCGTAAAATTTACCCCGCTTGTAGCGCAGTACGGCCGGTGACTTGCCGCTGATTGCGACGTACGCATAACGTCCTATTTGAAAAGCGTACACCGAGCGCAGCGCTTCTGAGCTGTAGTTTCCCACGGGCTTAAACTTTCGGCGGTTCTGGTCGCCGACACGGAACGTGTACATCTCCACGGTGGTGTTCTGCGGGAAGGCTACCAAAAAGTCTTCTCCGGCGGACACGAGACCGACCGAAGAACAAGGATGCTGCAGTCCGAGCTTCTGCATCAACCAGAACTGGCGCTCGTTGAAGGAAAACTCGTACACGGTGGCGGAAACGGATTCGTACCGGTTGGGATGGCGCCCTATCAGCAGCAGAGCGTCCACCTCCTTCTGTCGGAAGAATTTGATTTCCGTTATCGTCTTGTGCAGCGGCCAGCGCCATTCCTCTTCCAGCTTGTACTCCGACTGTTCACGCATCGTGTACCAGACGAGAAAATTGCCCATCGATATCACTACACAGTCGACCGCCGTTGTCCGTTCCATGTCCCAAAAGTTTAGCATCTCGAAAGCGATCGGGGGCGATTCGAGCATCAGCTCCTGGCTCAGAACGTACTGTCCGTCCCGTTCCAGCAGCACGACTACACTGGACGCCGTTAAACCGACTATAACGTGCTGTTCCACGTTGATCGCACTCAGCGTCTTCCAGCGTACTACCCGATAACCGTGCGTGAAGCTCACATCCTCCATGATCGACCGTATCGATAGAGTATCCCGCGTGGTGTCGTGCACTTTGGGTGGCTCCGAAACCGCACCCAGCGTGCGTATGAAGCTTGGATCGATCAGTTTCGCATCGATCGCTTCGTGCAGCACGTTGATGTGCGTTTCGCGCAGTGGCTTAAGCTTTTCCTCATCGAACTGCTCCGGATGTTCCAGCAACTGCTGGCGCTCCAGCTCGTACGCTGCAAGCGAAACAGGCCCGGTCACTGACTCCTGTGTTTCGTTGTGATCGTCCTGTGCAGGAAAGGTGGCCGGGCCGCGGAGTTCACCTTGTGGATCGGTCGTAATTGTTTGCCCATCACTGCCGGCTGTAAGCTGCCGAGAACGAGAAACAAAACACGTGGTTAGGCAGTGGCGCGGTGAGGCTCGCTTTGTTTTAGGTTATTACCATCGTCTCTATAGATAGCAGCAAAGCAAGCAAGAGAAACGGAGCACTGCACTGCATGATGTGGGTGCGAAAGCTTAGCTTAAAATATATATTTTAAACACGAATTAAAATGTTTCAACTTTAATCGCTCACACTGATTGCACCATGATTGCGAAGATAAAGCTATAACAGTGGAGTGACGCTGAACAAACTGAACGATTTAATAGCCGCTAACTATCACTGCTGGAAGGACGGAGGGCACGCGTGTCCTGTGGATGCTGCGCTAAAAAGAACTGGCAAGCGATGGCCCAAAGGCAGGCAATTAATACCAAGCAAATTAATCTAATAAAAATGGCCGTTAGGTGTTTATGCGCCTAAATGTATGCAACTCGGTGGCGAATTGCACAGTGGTGAAAAGGAGGAACAAATTAAAATTTATAAATTTTTGTACATAAATTAATACTTTTGTATTTAATTCGAAAAAATGTTTCTATATATGTCGTTCTGAATAAAATATCTTGCCGAATTGAATGTATGAACATTCATTTTTGTTGCAAGAACATTTCTTGTTTCATAACAGACAACTTGATTATTTTCTTGTTTAACTATCTAAGTATCTAGCTTTACGGCCTGGCCGTTAGTACTGAATAAAAAAAATCTAACTGTCTCAACCATTATACTGATATTTTTTGTCTGAAGGATGTATCCTGAGTTAAAAAGAAAAGTCACCGGATGCTTTACCGCAACATTTTCATATTCATTTTTCCGGATCTTACTAGAGGAATCAAGGTTCGGTGCGAGAGAATGCGAGAAGCCGTCGAGGACCTTAAAAAGCATTTTAGAATTTGATGTTAATAGACAACGCTTAGGCAATATCTCACTAAATCAGATTCTGCTATGGTAAATTTTAACATAACATCGATTGCAGTTACGTTTTAACATAACATCCATTGCAGTCTCATCCTTTGACGCAAACGCAACTTGCATACAGCTTGCACGCAATCAACTTTAGATCACTTTGTCCATACAGCGCTACACTTTCATCGTCAGCTGTTTCATTTCGGATGCTTTACCGCATACAAACCACCGGATGCATCTACTTTACCTTGTCTATCAAACCGTACCCTCACACTCGCAGCTAATTGCACCTGTGTGTTCCCTTCCCTCGGTCGGCTAGTGCAAGTGCTCGCATAACTATGCTGCTTACCAGCCTACCCCTTTATGCTTCTATGCGTCACACGATGGTGGGGAGGCTGGCTGCACTCCAGAAGCGGCAGTGTGAAAGGAACGGCAGACGCGGTGAAAGAGCTCGTTCGATCGAGCAGCCGCAACGGCGAACGAAGCGAAACAGCACCACGACACGGAGGAGGGAGCTGATCGTGGATTATTGCGCGGTGGCCCCAAGCCAGCGACCACCAGGCCGGTCCGAAGTCTTTCGTCCAGCCGCGCACAACCAGCGCCGACTTTGTTCGTGTTAGACTTTCGTGCAGTTCGCACGCGTACAGCCTTGAGGTGTCAAGCGCACGGTAAAGCCTTGAGCTCAGCCTACAGTCAGGTTTGTTTCAGACGATCACACTACCCCACGGTGTGTTCGGGAACGTAAATCTTCGCGTTCCCCTGTCTCTCTCGCTCTCTCTTCCCGTGGTGTCCAAGTGCGTCGAGCATCCGCGTCAAGTTATCCACCAGGAGAAAGTTGTCGCTGTGGGGCGTTGTTTACCCTTTTGGTCGAGTGCGTTGCATTCCCGAAGAGGGTAACAGTGAGCTAGGCAGCGGCTGTCCCTTCTCGAAGCCCGTTTGGGGCGGACTGAAAGTGAAAAGAAGAACCGGTGAGGCTCTTCCGGCGTGATTGAGTCAGTGAATGGTGATCCTGGTGTTTGGTTATTCCCAAGCTTGTCCCCACCCAGCGTTGCGATTCCATTGACTGGCGGGGCTGTGTGAGTAGCGTACAGTGCAAGACCCAGTTTATGAAACCAGTGGCCAGACCAGAGGGGGTGGTTGGGCGGCGTGTTACTTCATCGGTGGGTGGCGATGTGCATTGGCCTATCGATTACGCGAACATATTTGCAATCACACATTGCCGGATGCAGTTTTTGGGGTGGAATATTGTCAAACAAAAAAATGTTTTTTCCACATTATTTCGCTTGACCCAAAAGTGTGCATGAGGTGTTTTGTCCGTCAATCGTCACAGCAGGTGAACAGCGTACAAAGGCGTGAACTTCCACGTGCTGCCCACCGGTGCCTGTATTTTTTTATTTTTTCGTGAAAGTGAAGCGATAATTTTTTCGAACAACTTTCGTTCGTTTCCAAGTGCTGTGCGTGTGTGTCTGACTTGTGTTTTCTTCTTCGTCAACTATATTTTCTGTCGTGTATGGCCGTCGGGCCCGGTTTGCTTTCCGACCAGTGCAGCCAGTGACAAAAGGGTGCTAATCAATCAATATTTATTTCCTTTCATTTCCCTTCCGCAGTGACCGCGTGGTCTATTTTTGGTGGCGATTTTTCAGTGTGATCTTGTGCCAATACGTGTGTGTTTAATTTTCTTTCCTGCAGTGCGAGGTAGCGTTGCTCGGTGTTGTTCTATTTTTTTTTTGTTGAGCTACGCCTTTCATCTCGATTCAGCGAAGAAATTGAAAGCACTTCAAAGTTTTCGGAGCTGTGAAGTGAAGCGAGCGAGCTGAAGATCCAGGTTAAGAAAACGTTATCGCTGAATCAGAGACGCTATAAAGGTAGGTGAGTCATGATTTTTATTACTAAATTATTGTTAATTTAATTAATGTATCAGTAGGAAAGTGATTATTTCTACAGTATAATATTTATCGTAATACTTCGATTCTTAATAGTTACCATGTCTAGCCCCAATTCATAGCTCCTTTTTCATTGAACTTTTGTAACAAGCTTAGGTATTTCTGTTCGATCCTTACCTTATTCTTTCGTTATGGCTATAAAACATGCATTATCATGTCAATGTCAGCAGTACAGTGAAATCGTATAACTTTTCATACTTTAAGGAAGCGCAACAATGAACATTTATATGGGAAATATTACAGATTTTAGCTTCTTTAATCTTATACATTTTTAAAGAATACTTCGGTTTAAATCATATATAGCAATCAACTAACCGATCAATACAATCACCAAAACCCTCTACTTGAAACGACTGATGTGAAACAGTGGTCTCATGTGGCCTGGGGACTAGTTAAAGTTCGTAGACTACAGTGATGTACCTGGGCTAAGATCATTGGGCAGAGTTTAATGATTTGCACCAAGTTCAGTCAAGTGATGAATTAAAATCCAAGTTTTTTACTAAATGACTCTTGTCATTGTAGAGTGACTAATGTAGAATAAGAAAAGTGGGTTAAAATTATACAAAACATACAAAACCACTCTTTATTATTAACTCTAGCATCATTTAAGCTCATTTCAAATGAAGTCAATATTCATTCTCCATTCTGATGTGGATACATAATAATTTCTTTCATATGTCTAACAGAATAGCAAGTAATGTAATAATGTGTGAAATGATTATGTGTACTCTTCTCGTTAATATTTTTTAAAAAGATTCAAATTCTTCTAAATTGTCACTGCTTTACATGGAGCAGCATCACCTTTTCGAACATTTCCGCGCTTTGCGTCTTTGGTGGCGTGGCATATGCGGTTTACAGTTTGATTTTCGATCACTATCAAGCAAAAGACATTCCAGAAAGAATCAACAGGAAAAAGTGGGTCAAATATGTCATTTAAGAAGGTATCCAGTATCTAGAGAGCTACACAATAAACACTAGTCAGTCAGCTCGTGTTTAAATGAAAGATATACATCCTATGCAGTTCCATGATGGCGAACCATAGCCCGGTTGTGTGGTGGATTTCGGTTTCCTTCGGATCTTCCCGCCCGATAAGCAAAACCACTTAACCAACGTGCTTGTGCCAAATTTCACCACCTGCAAATTCAACCGGCCAAACGATGTGATGAATAATGCACGGCAAAATCAACAACACCACTCTATCACCAATCAACCAATGGCATTCGCCGTGCCGGGTAGCACCAATGAAAGTTTTCACAGACGTGACGACCGAACGATGCTTTGCTGACTGAGCTGTTTTTAGTCTAGCATTTCAAATTTTAAATTAAAATTGTAATTTGTAAGATGTCGTACGAGCCGTCGTTACCGTCGCCGTCATGCCGTCACTGCTTGGCATAAACGGTTTAAGCGTATGCGACGAAGCTCTTAGTAAACAGCTACTATTAAGCAACCGGTTGTCCTCCTGCGCAGCGAGCCCGGATGGTGGAAGGCTGTTAATGTTACCCTTGCCGTTCGAGTTCCAGCCACCACTGCAAGAACCGCACTAAGAAACTGTCTCACTTGCGATGGCAGGGAGCTGCGGCGTTGAAAGTAAATTGCCTTGACTTGCGCGAAGGACCCAGGCTCACGCGGTTTCCCCGCAACCGGCAGCGACATTGGCAGCTTGATGAATGGGCAAACACATTAAAGGCGAAACCTTAAGCCTATCTCTTAACCTGTTGTTTGTAGGAGCAACAGCAAATCTTAAAACCTTTTAAATCAAACGCTAATGTGTCGCTGAACGCTTATTAGTAGACGAAGCACCAAACAAAACAGTTGCGAGCCTTGCTCTATTGGACCTCATTGCGTTGCGCCCAACCAGAGACGTAATACGTACCACGGCTAGTTAAACTTCACCATCAAGCGCAACTACCGCTGGAAGGAGGTGAAATGATGATACTTTATTGTTTCTCCTGACTGCAATCGCGAATGGGCGCGTGCGCTTTGCCACTTTTGCAACGGCGTGAGGAGCGTGGTCGAATGCGTACATGGTTCGCAGTTGAATAACGAAAAAGAAGGTCAGATTCGTTCGGCGGTGAACGGGCAAAGCGATGTTATGGATGATGGTTTGCACTACCCGGTGGCAGCACCTTCTCATGATCATCAACCCCACGTGGGGTGGGAGTGTGCCAAACGTACCTTCCGCACACGCCGGACGGACAAGAAACACAGGTCGAGGCTGATGTGGGTCAAGAACTTGTACGAGCGGCTAATGCAAATTCAACGCACGTCTTCATAATTGCCGCCCTCCATAAAAATGCTGCGCACACAATATTCGCACGCGAAACACTTTCGGCGATCGTTGGTAGAATCGATATATTCTCTTTGGGGGGGTCGTGCATCAGAATGCGGTGAATAGCTAATGAGTGACGAGAACGTTGCTGATGCTGCTGCCCTGTTGTCTGTGGTCAAGATTGGCGTCTATAGAGGAGGTGGGAACTGTGTCAATGGGTTGTTGAATATGTGTTAGCACACACGATCATGATCGGTGCGGTGATTGAAAATAAAATAAATTCGGCATAATATGCTTAGTGTTTCCGAATGATTAGCGGCTCACTGCTCTAAAAGGGTTGTGAGTGTTTGCGAACTGTGTGAAGGTTTTGCATGAGATTGTTTGAATAAACTTTTGTTTTGCGCTTAATAATATTCGAATTGAATTACATTGTGAACTATTTCAGGGAGCGTATGTACTACACGATCATGCTGCGCTCTGGTCAAGTAACTGTGATCTAATTTACATGTCATCTTCATAAAAAAAGAATCACGCAACTGTACACCTGTATCTAATGCAAGCTCGCAAATGGTGAGCAAAAGTTCATTAATGGTCATTAATTTATCGTCTTGACATTTCACGTCGTTAAGTTAAAGCATCCCCCTAATCATCCCATAGGTCATGCAAGCTGTACACACCTCACCTATGATACGTCCCAAAGAAGGCTTGCAAGAGACTCTTTCTCGTCTGTTTTTTTTTCTATTTTGTTTAAAATTACATAAACCCTCCACGGGGATGCAAGCGGCACAAGAAAGGCTATCAGCGCACTAGCGGATGCTCGGTAAACTTTCGGTTTGAAGAAGTCGCCATAAACGATGTGATGATACCCAGCGGACGATTACCACTGTGACGCAATCGCGCACAGGAGAAGCTCTTTTAGGAGTACAGAGGCAAAAAACTCACATTGTAAACGTTGCCAAGAGTCCGTTGGACAGCTCTGTACGTTTGTACGTGGTATGATCAGTATGAGGTACGACGAGTATTGCATTTGCAACCTACTTGCCTTTAAAGGGATGGATAGAAAGCGGCGCTTAATAATATGTATTATACTGGACCATATTTTTTATTCTTCGGTCCCGACTTATTACATTGTATAGTGTTTCATTTCAAAATTACGAAACAAATTTTCACCAAGATACAAGGCCCCTTCTATACGAATATTTATAATGTAATGAACATGATGCTTTGATAACATCAATTATTAGATAATATCAAAAGAAAACTGAAATTGTAAATGAATAACTATAATTTAATTTTATAGCTTAAACTACTGTTTTTATTCGGTAATAACGGCCAGGCCTATTGCTAGCTTAAACTACTTATTTAAACCAAATGTAATAAAAAGTTGATTTAATTTGAAGAATGAAGCAATAGAACAAATTGTAAGAAACAAAAATCGTGCTTAATATTGGAAATATTTTGACAAAATAGCACGCGTTGGATCTATGCCTTTACGTCACTTGGTATTGTTCAACATGCTTTCACAATTAACAATATTGTGGCAACATTTGTTGCTAAATTATGTAGACGTACTGCCGTTTTTTGTTAATAGTAAACAGCTGAGCAATAAGCTCCTGAAAGTTCTTGTATGATATTCAGACTTGTTTGGTGTGGTATTTTATTCAGTCACACTGAAATTCCCCTGAGTCACAGAAGCCCCTGATTTAAAGAAATAACTACCCCAACGGCTTCAAACGTTAGTTAATTGTATTAAATAACAAATTGTTCTGATTAAATTAACACATGGCTTCTTACAACAGTTCAGCTACCACGCATGTTTGTCCTTTTTTTTAGTTTTCCGATCCGTTATCAAATCTCTTCTTGTTTAGAAGGTAATTTGAAATTGAATTGAACCAAATAAAATCATTACATATTTTGAATAGATTATTACTTACTTATTGAAGGTAAAAATTACAACTCATTCATATTCAAATAATCATGAACTTAAAGAACTAAAAATTATTCGTCAGTCAAACGTGATTCATTGTTCTTTGTGCTCTGTGTAGCATACAAGTTGTATGCATCAAAACCTAGTGGGCTCTTTTTACTCTCCAGCAACAACTTATCAATCAATATTGATATTGAACTTCAATAAATAAAGCTCATAAACAAATCGATGTCAAAAAAAGTCATTAGAATGGTTAATTGTGCAACAATTGAAGCAATTCTTATATCAAATCCTCCTGCTCACAATCATCATGCACAGACCACCGCCTAATGCATCACTAAACGCGCTGTCAAACTCTCAAACTGTCATAGAGCGATGTTTGAAAATTTTTGACAAGTACCGTCACACACAAAAATACAAGTTCATCGAAAGTAAATGTAGCTATGCGAAAATTACACCATGAAAAAGTCAAAAAGCGTGCCGTTGAGTTACCTTGCAATCCAGGAAGCGTTCCTGAACGTCCCCGTACCGATGAACAACTTTAGTCTATTAGCGCCCGTGCCAAAGGAGAACCGGTAAGTGTTCTACGCTCAAGCACAAGTGAAAAAATTAAGATAGCACACATTTTGATCACATCTGCCGCCTTTTCGCAGCTTCGATTCTGATATGCTGGAGCACATTCACAAAGAGTGCAGTTTACACTACCGGTGCAGCAGTGTGCAGGAGTTCCAGAGTGTAGAAGAGTATTCCATTAAATCGCAAGTATCCTCATTACCGTGTAGTGACACTCAGCACCACGCCGGCACCACGGCTGCAAACGTAAACGCCAGAAAGGAACAATCGTTCGAATCACTTACTAGCACTATCGGTAAACCATCGGATAACATATCTCTGCGCATGCAGCTAGAACCAAAACCTGCATCATCCTCGGTTAAAGTGCCCGAGTGGTTGGTCCGAACGGCTGGTCATCAAGTTTGCAGCATGGAAGCAACGGACGGCACCGGAAACCGTATGAACCTCTTGTACATGAACGTGCAAGAAGCGAACAGTTCGTGCAAAAAAGGGATTGAAAACGTGAACCGTACCACGAAGCTGGGCGATGGACAGGAAACGAAGGCAAAGGAAAAGGATGCAGCAACACCCAAACCTTTGCTAACTACTAGTCAAACGGAAAACAAAGTTGCATTGACGGGAATAACTAAAGAGAAGTTACTTAGTTGTGGTTTGACGGCTAACCTTACCCTGATGTCGGATAAACTCTGGAACCATTTTAACAAGCTATCAAAAATTAAAGTTCCCATGCTGGAGAGTGCTAGCAATGGGGTGAAACATCAGCGGAAGCAGCAGCTGGGAGGTACGCGTGCTACGCCTGCCAAACCAAAGGAGCCTAATGCGGCTGCGTTAGAGTTAAAAGATGAAAGAGTAGGCCGTGATGTAGGGAACTTGGCACCGTTCTATGACAAAAACGCAAACCTCTTCAAACCGTTGCTGCACGATCGACAGAACATCAGAAAAAGGGTTTCGAAGAGAATATTACAGAAATCGCAAGAAACGAAACCACTTGATAGCCCAGTGAGTAAGGCACGAAACTGTTCGAAAGACTAGTCCGGTTGGCTTTAAATTGTGTTTGAGTTTGTGTTTGTGTTTGTTTTAAATGAAGACGCTTCTTAATATTAACTTGAAACTGTCTTGCAAAAGAAATATTTGATCCCTATACTGTTTTAAGAGATGTGCTTACTGCTAACATAATTTAAATACATTCATTCCTGTTTCACAATTCATAAGCATTCCCGGTCGCATGAAGTCGGTAGGCTGCTAGCAGTTCGTTGTTAAATAGTTTTATTCTTTTAGGCACCTTTTTATTCGCAATACCTCAACCGACTGTCTGGACGATGGCACATGTGTGAAATGGATGGGCGGGTATTCGTGTCCTAGTACACCCAGTCCCATTTGCTGTGATGCTTGCCCTCGAACACGTCTAGCCCGGTGTAGCGCGGGTTTACCTTGCGCACGAAAACCCGCCGATTGCCGATCGGTTGCAGCGCACGGTAGTTATCCACCATGGGTGAACCGTGGATGCCGGTGTCGAGCTATGGAAATACCAGCAACAGAGAGTTTAAACAGATTGTTCGATCCTTTTTTTCTTGTAGATTGTGTCATAGCCGGATAGTGCAGTGTACCTACCGTTCGAAACCGCTTCATCTGGTTGACGGAAAGTTCGAGCAGGTCGGGAAAGACGACCCACGTGACCGCCTCGGAGCAGGGCGGCGTGGTAAGTGAGCCCTTGTACGTGTAGAACCGGGTCATATCGATACCGTCGATGAGCGACTGCAGCGTGAACGTGTGGTTCAGCTGCAGCGTCTGGTCGTAGTCGACGATGTGCGCGAACGATCGGACCAGTGTGTTGATGCCGGGTGCATCCTGCTCGGTGACCTGGTAGAAAAAGCCCAACACCGTAAGACCGTCGGAATAGCCCAGCGCTTCGCCGACGGTTTTGTACTTTTTGTTTCGATGAATGATGTGCATCTCGAGCGGATACCTGGCACAAAAGGCGTTCGAAGGACAAACGAAATCATAAATCCTTCCCCTCTGCTGCATCGTCCACCACCCACACCTTACCTGATATCGTTGAGTACGTGCTCCGCGCCACGGTTGTTTTTGTCGCCCCAGTGAAAGTGAAGGCCTTCGAGCTCGTACTCGTTCTGCAGCTTACCGCCAAAGATGTACGGATGCTTACCGATCGCTGGGTCCGTTTTCGGAATCGAGAGGGACACTGGGCGGTGCGAAGGAAGCAAAAGGAAAGATGTATGGTTTTTTTTTATATCGTTTCTTACGGAAGATGATACCACCGTTTGGTACTTACCGGAATGGCCATTGTTGTGTATTGTCATCGGCCCGGGCAGTAGGTTGTTGTACCCGACCAGCTCGATCGCTGGCATGTAGAGCGGGACGGCCCGATGGCTGTGGATCGCTATCGGTGACTGATGCGTACCGGCACAGCTCTGGTGCGCCTTGGACCAGCGCCTTTGGTCCGGTTTCGAGTAACCGAACCGATGCCCGTCGACACCATTAAACGGACCTGCACGGCGATGAGAGGACAGAGTAAAAGCGATCAGGTAGCAAAAATCAATATTGGTTGTGTCATTTAGCATCTTCGGCAGGGACGGTTTATAGGGAGGGAGGTACTCTATGCACGAAATTGGCAAACCACGTCGTCGTGATACAGTACTTCACTCGCTCACAATTGCACCGCGGTGAGTGATTTACTGCGTTACAATTCAATTAATAAACCGGAAATTGCAAAGCACAAAAATGTGTAAGCAAATTCAGTTCAACACCTCGTTTTAACCGGAGGAAATTAAACACGCGACTGCATTTAAAGTGTGTCGCATGGTGTACAATAGGCAAATATTAATGTCTATTAGCGTTTAGACCACACGTCTAGCAGCGAAAGTGCTTACTGCTGTTGTCCAAGCTAGTACATGATAAAGCGAGGGGAAGAAGATCCTCAGCCTACAAACAGTTGCGCTTCTCGACAAATACGGTCCCGAGATGCACTTGAGAATCACCGGCGATAAAACAAGCTCACGTGCTCTGTTTGGCTGCAGTTAGATAAACTATGGTCAGTGCTGAGACGAATCAGGTAGTCGCTCGGTGTAAGTGTACCGTGAGAAGAGGTGCCGTGGAAAGATAGGCTCGACTTTTGGTTCGAGATATTTGCAAGAGTGTACTGGGCCGTTAAGCGCCACTTTGCACACCTTCCCCTTGTCCCCGGTCTCGAAAACAGTATTTTGTAATCCTCGCTTGTTAGATACAGGGCCTCGTTGGTTGCGTGTTTGAACAATCGCGTGCTGCCGAGAACTTGTCCCGTCTATCTTGCACACCAAAGCACCCTTCGAATCGATCGGTTCTGCTTATCGATATTTTAGAGTAGTATATAGAGTCGCCAACAGCCTTACCGCCGATTAAAAGCAACACCGCGAACAGCAACAATGAGGAAACAGAGCCACTCGAACCAATCAACTGCATGATGATGCGTCTGTCTGGTAATCGCTTCACTTCACTATCCCTTTAACTTTACTTTACTTTCCAGCGCGGCAGTCTCACTGTTTGTATGCACCCTTTCGTTTGCAGTTCCTGAACGAACGCCCACAAAGGATGCGTTATACGGACCGGTTCGGAGTTGGACTGGAACAAAACTGAGCTCTCCTGTGGGCACTGGTGTCCGAGACGGTTGAGTCCCCGCGTATAAGCGTTGCTGCTGCCGTTGCTACTACTGTAACACGTGGCCACCTTCTACTGAGATGGATGCCACCTTCGAACACACACTACCGAAATTCCCACTGCAAAAAGCCTCCGTTCCTTCAAGACGCGCACGACAGAGCTGTATGTGAGCCGCCACACGATCTCTCTCTCACCGTATTGCACTCTCTGCCGGTGGTGTGGTGTCCGTCTCGACCGATACCCGACCGCAAACTGGTACCTTCGGTGTGACACTGATAGTGTTTTATAGAATCGGGCACATGTAGCGCCTTTGCATGCAGAATGGGCTGTGACAGACTGCTGCTCGTTCGGGGGTGGACATTCGAGACACCACACGAACTCACCGTTCCGGGTGTGTGTGTGTATCTGTGTATTAAGATTTTGTCCCTTATTTTTCCGTCCTCCCCCCTTACGATGGACATGTTAGGGAATTGGACAATTAAATTTTTGCCACGCCACAGTCGATTTTAGAATGCGTCGTGGACGGTGACAAAACCCGGCAAAGAGGCGAATCACAATCCGCAAGAAGATGGCGCACTCTTTTGGTCCGCACTTGCCCATATAGATTACCGTACGCGCGCGTACGCGGATTTGGGCAAATTTTTGACCATTTTAATTGCTGAAAACGTGAGGCGCCTAGGTAAGGCGGTTTTGTCTGGTGATGTACTATTCAAGCGTGTACCTCAGCAAAGTGTCGATGGACAAATTTTAATTACCTTCACGGTGAGTTGTCTGGCCCGGTGGGTGTGGAGCAGGATGGAGGGCTGGGAACATAAATCAATGTGCCTTATCTTTTGTTTAAGATACTCTCGGCAAGGAGTTGCTGCCACTGCCATCCTCCGATTGCGGAAGGGTTGCCGGAGAGGTGTGCAACGTGCTAGCATTCCTAATTTGGATGCTTGCCGAAGCCCTTGATGGGAATTTGAATGATAGCCGATGCTAATGTAGCGTCCCAGACTGCGTTTGTATGTTTCGGGCGTTAAGGGATAAGCAGAGAAGGTTAAACTTTTTTAATGGTTTAAAACGGTGCATTTGTGTGATAAGACCATGTTTTCAACCAGCTTGACCTGACGAATGGCCTTTTTTAATTCGTTGCATTTGTTATCTTTTGGAGGAAGTGTTTTTGGCATGTGGTGGTGGCTCACCCGCCGAAAGGAATGTGACATCAAATCTTCCAACTACTTCCGAGAATTCGATTATGAAGGAGTTGCAATACTATGGGAATTAGTGGAACTGAAGAAATCTGGTAGGTTTTGGTAATTTTTTTTTAATGGAACCGCCAGCTATTTGTGGCCGATCTGTTTATATCAAGTCTACGAATTTACAACCATAAACAATATTAGGAACTTTACACGACAGGATAGGGACCATCTCATCCATCCGAACCATGCCATCCTCCTTGTGACAGACTAATCAACTACGAATTTATTTTTAAATTGTATTTTTATAGTTAGGAAAATCGTTCATTTTTAAGAACATAAATTGAATTGTTGTTTACAACTTCCTTCACTCGCCGTTAGATGGAGCAGGTGTAGGCCAAGATCATTTTTAGTGGGTAGTTCGGTCTCTCACTACAAAGAACCGAATGAACTGTGCAGCTCTGGTTGAATTGCCACGTTTAAAATGCAAATGATGCCTTACTAAAAAACGCGATTGTATTTTCATCTGCTGTATTTGTTATAAGTTGCTCTGCTTGTTCTATTAAATGAAAAATCCCTCAAAGAAAAAGCATAAGACGTGGAACTGTCCGTGTAAACTTCCAAAAGTTGCTCCAAATTTACCATCTCACATAAAACGAATTATATTTCTATAAAACATCATAAAGTTCTGAGCACGAAAAAAAGATACTGGCTATAGATTTAAAACCCTTCTGTATGATTTTAGTTGAACCAAAGTTCGATCAATCCATTGAAAGAACGAAACGCACCTAGACGATTCACTAGTAAGAATTATTCCCAGCAATGTCTCAAATCGAACAGAGATGTTCGTTTGGCTCTGAGCAAACATTATCTAGAATCTACGTGAGGGTTATTCTACCTGTTACTGATAAACGTCGGTAGCTGTGCCGGGTTATTAAGTGACGCTCACGAAGCACGCTATCAAGGGCAGCAGCACGGTAGACAAACAGGCAAGCAGGCAGGCAAACGAAACGAGCTATAGGTGTAAATTACCCGATCATTGAAATCGCAATGGCCACGACGGAAGTCGACAAGAGCGACAAGCTGTTTTCACCGCTCGTCGTCACACTTTTATCATTATTTTCCAGCACGATCGAAATTCCCCTCCGCCTGGCCCGGGCACGTTGGAATGCCAGACGCTGTCGGGTGTGATGTACCGCGACTTAAGGAACCCTCTCATCTCCCTGTTGCCAAGGCCAGTTATAGAGCACGGGGATCGTGGTCGAGTTCACTACGAATGAAAATGAGCGCTTCGATCGGGTGAACTTTCCGCGCACAGAAGGGATTTCGCCCCCGTTTGTGCCATTCTCTTGTTCGGGAGAGTGACATAGCGGGCGCAACATTTCCCCTCAGAGATAATAGGCATAGTGATGATGCGGTGGGTAAAATATTTCGATGATTACCTTTCGATGTAATTTATATTGCATCTTCGTGATGGATTGGCCAGCTGCCCACTAACATATTTTATCGATTCTAGGACCATTTTTATGTACGGCACGCCTTTTAAATGGGCAAATTGCGTACTGAGCGCTAATTTGAATAGACAGATCCGACGGAGATGGGCTCTGGCCGTAAGCAACCCCATAAGACGAAGCACCTCGTTACCGGCCACCCCGTCCCGTCCATCCTATCAACTTTTCAATCGGCCCCTGCCCTGTCCGCGCAATAGCGATCCGTTCATTATTATGCTGATTGGCGGATGGGGCCGCCGGGGCGCCAATTGAGGTGTACTTTCGTTGAAATATGCTGACATAAAAATCACAACTTTACTACCGAACGTGTGTGGAATGGGGAAGTGACTGCTGCTGCTGCCGTTGTTGTTTAGGTCCACCGGCCAGTGCCCTACCGATAATAGACGTACCCCACTCGGCTGCGGCATTGATTTAATTAGACTTACAAACTTACAGCCACATTATTCTCCGAGCATATTTGCGTATCATCATCACAACAGTGATTACTTTAGACGGGGGTGCAATCCTAGTCTGCTTTGCGGGGCCACTTAACGCAATTGTGTGGAAATGGGCAGTTTTCCACGGACACTCTAAGCGGGCGTGGGGTATTCACGCGCTAGCAGCGGGCATACAAAACGGAACCGGGCCGACGTGTAGAATCCGGTAAATCCCGCAAGTGTGCGCTGGCGATCGAGCGATTTTAAGGTGAGCAAGATTTAAATAGTTTACACCCATTTTCGAAGATAAAACACGGGGAAAATGCGTTTACGCGGGTATCCAGGCTAATAGGAACCCGATTCTCGATACAAATTAGTCGTAACAGGTTCAAGTGGTTGCTTCCTGATTGCTCGGGCAACACTTCCGGCGCTGTCCGAAATCAGAACAGGAGCGCTTTGCCGCTTCTAATCAGCTATCAGTGGGCGGTAACGCTTCGCCTCTTACACTTTGGTAGCGATTAGCACCGAAAATAGACTCTTAAAGGCTGCTGTTTTGGTGCTGCGACCCATTTCACGCCCCGATTTTTTATGGTTTGGGAACGGCGCAAGAAACGAGAACGAGATCGTTTGCTAGCTCAGTTCAAATAGCAAATTGATCTTTGTTGAATGTGTGGCGGTATCATTTGTGAAAAGAGTGGTGCGGTGGTTGTTTTTGAAACACATTTAACCGCAAAATTAACGGTTCACGGAACCAACACATCGCTATATGCACGTCATGGGTCAAGCACCACGTGGTGAGCGCGGGAGATACTAGAACGGGAAGTCTAGAAGTTTAGAGTGTTGGAGATTGATGTGGTTAACTGTGGATTTTTTTATTATTATTGCATTTTATAGGTATAGAGTCTTATAAAAATGATATTATTTAACAAAACATGCAGCATCATTTAGCTTGGCTTTAGAAAAACATCTTAGTAATAAGTTTTTCCTATAAATGTTTGTTACCTACCCTACTAGTAGTTGATTTTATCTCTAACGATTTCTTCATTTTGGCGCATTGACAGATATTTCGGGACGCTCAGTTTTCATTTCTACTATTGTGATCGGTTCGGGCAATCATTATAGCTCTTATAAATCAATATACAGTTTTTCAATGATCTTCTTCAACGGGAGGTTGGTATAGACAGACCCTGATTTAAGTTTAGAGTTAAGTTTAGTGCTATAAGGAATTAAACGATAGTTTGACTGCAGAAACATAGCAATGCATAGTTCGCAAAGAACCACCAGTAACCGTAAGGAATCATTTAGCTTATCATCTACACAAAAAAATAAGGGAAAAGCACAGAACGATTGACGCAAGCACTTTAAAAGAGCTGAAATGTTTTATGTGCTGCTTTTGTTGAAGTACGAAGTGGCTTTGGGCATGAAAAAAGCGAAAAAAGAGCACATTAAAATCTTTCCCGGCGCAACAACTTGTAGGTCCTAAGTCCTTACTTTGTCATTTAAATTAAATTTGGTTCGATTGTTATATTTCTATTATTCTATTCCACTTGCACTGAATCTTGTTCTTTTTTTTTTATTTAGTTCCAAAAGTTAACGAAGGATTAAAATTTGTTGTGAATGATTAAAAACCCTACGGTTTTAGCAAATTATGAGTATTCTTCTTAGCAGGCGCTATAACCGCTTCGCGGTCTTGGCCTGCAGCAATTATGAGTATTATTTTGTAAGTGTTTAAAGCTTCTTGCAAGCTACATCGGAAATCTACCCGCTTCCGAAATCGTACGATTGTACAAACCATTGTTCATGGTTACAAAATATTCCTTAATCTGGAAAGTTCTCGAAAGCAAACACACTAACCAACACCCCCAAAAAAAAAAAAATAAGTTCCCATGATTAGTAAAGTGTACTCGCAATAGTACGAAACCCGAGTGATAATGATTTTGGCACTTCCTCATTTGCACCTTTTGCGCGCAGCATTTGCGTATCGTGCCGCGCACGAAAAACGAACAACACGCGGTGCGGATAAAGGAGCTTCCCGTGTTCCGACTCCGGCGGGTGGCGGCAAGCGGAACGGCGCGAAATCGTTTCCCGTTCCTCATGACCGGGATCGTAACACGTGCGGGCTGCCCGCCCCACTGATCAGCACCCGAAAAGCGTGCTTTTCGTTTCCGGCTGTTGTTCCATTCTACCGAAAGCTCGCCTGTTCCCTGGTAGGCAGCAGAGTGTGGCAGCAAGGGCTCTCGCAACAAGCGAGTTAGAAAGATTGACGCCACCGATTGACCGTGTCACCGAGACGTGGGAAAATGGAACAAAACAACATATTTTGAACGGTGGTTTGTATCCGCGCGCGGGATCGTGACGATCCTATAAGTGTCTTGTTGCGTTGATAACTACCCTCTGACGCCTGTTTTGTTCCTTCTTGCGTGGTTTCATCTCTTTGTTTTACTGGCAATCTTCTACCGTATCTACCGGGTAGTGAATCCAATTTGTTCCTAAATTTCTTACCATCTCTTAAGAGGCACCGTGCTGATTTTCCCTTAACATTTCTACTATCAATACAACTACAAAAAAAAAGTTAGAAAAAAGTGTCAAATTTCGCAAAACTAAAGCAAACGGTCGCACGAGTGGAAAGTTTACCGAAGCCTGCCCGTCCATCTGCCAACTTTTCTTGCTCGGTTCACCGATTTCCGTTGGTCACTGCTTTTATCTGTCAGTGGTCACGGTTGCCTACCCCACTGCAAGCATTAGGCGGGGCCCCCTTCTGCGTCTCTTCCACTGCTGTGAGGTTGTGAGGCTATCGGGTTGAAGAGAGAAAAAAAAAAGCCGGCCGCTGTAGCACGCCCTCGGACGGTGTGGCAGCACGGTGGACTGTTTGAACTTTCCTGCTGATGGCTTCGTCACTACTATCATTATTACTAGCGGCAGTAGTAGAAGCGGCACGACGCTGCCACACATGGCTGCGTGTGTCCATGCCCTTCACGTGCCGGGTCGGGGTCGGGGTTAAGTAAGGGTGCGAGTGAAAGTTGGCTAATTGCACCCTTCACGCAACTGGAGGCACTGGAGAAGGGGTCCCACGATCCGGTCACAACGCCGACACACAAAACTCTACTGCCTCTATTGTCTTCTCGGTGCATCTTTCGTGACCGTGGCAATCCTACCACCCCCCGCCCCACACCGCAGTGTTGCATCGGTAATGCACCGGTGATAATAACCCGCCAGGATGGGATGGCAATGAACTGCAACGGTGCATCATGCGGGACGTCATGAAGCTCGTCCGCTCAGGGGTGGAGGCGTTGGGTTGACGGAAACGAAATTGCGGATCATCACTGGCCGCACCCGGCCACGGTTGATTGAGTGACACAGATTGTGAGTGGTTTGCAATTTCTCTCTGCATGTGTCGCTTTCGTTAAACATCCTGCGCCGCGCGGACGATTGCCGCTGATTGCAATTTGAAATAGTGATTTTCATTAGCTTTTTTGGGGCAATGGCATTTTACTCTTTTTGTAAACCTGTTGTGGTTGTGGGATATTATTTCATTTGATGGTAGAGATCTGTGTCATAGTCGAAGTTGTTAGAGTAGCATTAGTAACACTAGACCGTACAACATTATCTTGATAGTGAAGGGGGAATTAGGGTTAATGTGGCATTTGTAAATGATCTTGCATTCAATGATCGTCGTTCTTGCTGCTAATCTCATATGGATGAAGATCTCTGTACGCAATAAAAAAAAAAAGTCTAAGCTTACATGCATGAACCAACAATCAGCTTGGCCGTCTTAAAATATTCTTTTACTCAGTTCTACAGACCGATAGTGCTCAATCATTGTCTTTTCTCAGTGCAAAACTAGTGCTTTCTGCTGTAATGCGCAAATTAAGAAGCTTGATACTGAGTCTATTGGATGTTGGAGTTAAAATATCGCTTCAAATACCGCTTGTCATGATCTTTGCGTGAAACTTGTAGTTAAAATTGCTGAATTGATTATTTCCCATAACTTTTTTCTAATATTCTTATAAAATTATTCCTACTGTTGTTTGTCAAAAATCATGTAAAACGCAATTTGAAGCGCTGAAGAAAACCGATATATTATGCATTTCACAAACGATCTATCAAATCAGTGCAGTTGAATCATTTGCCCCTTGCTGCACACGGTTAAATACAGTTGCGGGTTAAAAAAAAACATCTTCACCATGGCGGCAAATCTTGGAGAAGATGGAAGAACAGCAACTGAGCACGTTCCATCGCTTCATAGATTTCAAGACAGCGTAGCCAGGGTAAAACTTTACGGCGCAATGAGCTCTTTTGGAATCCCGGCCAAACTGATCAGGCTATCAAGAATGACCATAACCAACGTCACATGCCAAGTGAAGGTGGATGGAAAACTCTCAAGATCCCAGGGTGACATCACCAAGGGTCTGCGCCAGGGGGATGGGCTTGCCTGTCTCTTCTTCGACCTGGTACTAGAGAGGGCCATCCGCGACTCGGAGGTGGAGACTACGGGAACCATCTAGCAGGCGGCAGAAGACCTCAGGTTGCAGATTAACGAGGCAAAGACCAAACTGATGGTAGAACTTAAAATTAGTCCACATTCTAATAAGTGACGCGAGCTTTGTTCTGTGTCTTGCTTTCTTCAATTTTCACGAGAAGAATTCGTTCAGTTTCATGATCCCTTGAATTTTAATATTAGAGCTATTGCACTGGAAGGTGAATAAACATAAGCTCACATAAGCAAAAAGGTGTTAAAACACACTTTATTATACCTATTTTCAATTTCCTTTCATTCGTAATACAGTTGCTAGGGAACGTTTGCAAGTATGTTTGAATGCTCTTCTAATAAAAAAAAACAGGTTACCTTTGGAAATCTTACAAGAGAACTAGACACCGTAAATCCCAAAGAAATTATTGAATAGGTTGGTTTTCTCCAGAAGTAAAAACAACAATTACAAATGCAGAATTGAGCATTGAACTGCCACCTTAAAAATGTAGTCTAGCGCATTTCCTGGAAGGGGTATTGTCCCTCCTATCTTGGATCATCCAAAATATTGAAGGCCTTTTAAGGTTAATGTTTAATTTTTTTTTCAAAACCATACTTATAGAATTGAATTTACGTACTCAATGTAGGTGGAGTAAATCATCCATTCTTGGGAACTTATATTGTATTCCTTCAGCACTCACAAAAACTCCGACACCGGATGGTCGTGAAAGTGTGGCTAAAGTAAATCCCGGTGGCACTCAACCCGGTCGCACGTACAAGAGTTTTTCCAAACGTGTGTTTGGCTCGTGCACGAGATAAACCGCCGTGTCAAATCCGATTCACCCTTGAAAGATCGCGCAAGGGCAATTCAGGGCTTTCACGGCAATTCGAAATGGTCGGATGGCGGCGGCAGTGGCAGTTAGCGTTTGCATTGAGGGTTAATTTGCAGAATCTTTTGAAAACGATCATTCCCATCCCCTGCCAATATTTGCTAATGCTGTATGTCGACACGCGTTATCCCCACACGCTTTTCGCACACATTTTGGGCCCGTGACGCCGAGCGTTCAAAGCCAAGCGGAAGGCTACAAAGCTCTTCGTTAAAAGAGTGGTGAATGAATACGGTTTTCCATGTCTTTTTCGTAGATACAAAAACTGGAATAGAACGACCAGCACCTGAACACGCACGAGTACCAGTGCCGGATCCAACGTACTCCACAACACTGTATCGGGAGATCCCCCGCCTGACTCACAGGCTGACCACAGGGTAAGCGCCATTTCGAACTGGTTTTTTATTGGCAAAACGTAGATAGCGGATGGCAAAATGGTGTGGAACGGAGGGGGAAATTTCTCTATTACGCCATCACGCGAAGCCGGTTATTGCGGAAGATCCTAACGTAATAAACGCGCGTAAGGCCACGGGTCGCCACGAGACGGTTGATGGTCAGTCGCTGCAGTTGATTGATAAGCGGTCGAGGCAGACGGATGTTGTAGCAGGAAGATCGCGTGTACTATCAACAGATGGTCGTGCTGTGCAACAAGGATTGAAATGTGTGGAAGGGAAAATGAGTGTGTCGGCGCTTGGCCCCACCAGAGATGGGACTGGATCGGACGGGTTTTGGTGCGCGCCCTGTCAATAAACTTTGAAATGATGCAGGTTTATTCCTCTACGCGTGATTACCAAGTGCATCACTGGCGTGCGTGTAGAGAAACGTAGATAAGCCGCTATTCTCAAGATTTCTTAAGCAGTGACAAGAGAAACTAACCTGTTGTGGACCACGCGCGGTCCAATTGATTTGGTTTGCATTGGAAAATGTTTCAATGCTCGTACAAATACGTACCGAAAACTTCGGCAAACACAGACGCAATGCAAGATTCCCCTGAGCCTAATTGTAGACTGTTTGTACGCTTAAGCGTGGAAATCCACTTACAGGAAGGGAAAGTATTTTTGTTTCGCTTCGATCCAAAGCTCCCGCGCACGGCACAGCCCTCGGCACCATAATTGAATCATTTTTTGTTGTTGTAGTTGCCTCTGCAAAAAAAGTTTGGTGGGCAGGATGTTTTGAAACCGTCTTATGTGTGCCTAATGTGCCGTTCGAATGCGCCTCTCCGTGTGAAATGCGATTTTTGGGAGTTTGAGGGAAGTGAAGTAGTTTTTTTTTTGGCAGTTAAGTTTTGTACCATCCATTCAGCAAATGGAACGAAATGGGTACACCGGAGTAAAATTAAACGTACTAACATGGTGAGTGAGATATATGTAGAGGTCTGTACAATCATTACAGGGGTTTTCACTTAAAAAAAATGACGGAAATTTCTTAATGTTACTAAAGAAACTAACAAATCAGAATAATTCTTAAATTTGTTATTTTTTTCAAACGAACATCGATGAAAGTACAATATTACTGAACGTTATTCCTTTTTATTTTTATCGTTCTCTTATTTAGTTACCTTTCAATAATTTTATAATAATTTCAATCTTTGTGGCTTCATTCCAGCCCGTCTATCAGTACAGCCCGACAAACTTGTTTATCTAACAGGCTAGTTAGTTACTTCTTCGACAAAATTTCTTATCTATTTTTCGGAAAACAAATTTTATGAGTCCATGTATTTTCTTCAATTTGGTTCAATCAGGGTAGTGATAGCTATTGCAATCCAAATCAATTATTTAAATGAGATTTTGTGTACAACATCAAACTATGAACAGTTTAAACTTTAAAGATTGAAATAGAATTCCGTCCTTTCCCGAACTTCCAGAATGTTTGAAATGGCGGTAGCGGTCCGAATGGGATTCGATATAACGTCGGGCCTGATCGTATGAAACATGCCTACGCCCCTACCCATAAAATCGCCGGGCCGCCCCACTAACTAATAATGTTCATCTTCAAGTAAAAAAATGAATTACCAATAAGTAAGCTTTACCAAAAGGGACGATTCTTTCCTTGGCTATTCCGAAGTGCTGAAACTCCTATGAGACGGAATCAAGTTGGTACGGAATGGCTCTCGTGAGGGAGGAAGCTAAAATTAGATAACGGTATAGGTGGTGCAGGAACGAACAGAATGCAAAGCTTGTGATTTGCCAGCAATTTGCAACCTCTCCCGCGAAATCAAGTGTGTTGCATGTACAGTTAACACCCATTATCGAGCAGGCGGAAGATGTAGGACGATTATTATTGCCCATGCAAAGAAGAGCGAATGTGATGCTCAATGCTACAAAATATTTGCCAAAGTTCTATTCTTAGAAACTTGCTTGCAACACACGCAAACAATAACCACGATCGCGGTGATCTTCGTTCTGTCCAGGTAGCAACCTGCAACCTTCGAAGCAACCATTACCCTCCCTCTAGTCAAAAAAGTATGCAAGCCCCCTAATTTTGTGTCACTTGTGTTCAAGTTGTTCAAGAATCCCCTAATTTTGTATGGGCCGGTCCTCAAATTAGGGGATTGCATACTTTTTTGTCTAGAGGGCTGCTAACCTTCTTCAGCGGACCGTTTTGTTGTTCCAAAATCGAATTAGAAAGCTTTTTGATAGTCGGGGCTTTAACGAGGGAGGAAAAACATCTCCTTCAAATGTGTCGATCACACCACGACGACCTAAAGTCTTTGGCAGGCGAACGACAGTCGAAAAACGTTTCGATTCACCTTGATTTTGGACTGGTTACACCGGCGGGCGTGCACCAGCAAGCACATGGTTGGACCCCTTTTACAAACGGCGCCGGATAACCTTCGGCAACGCCTTCACGCGCCACCCATCGGCACGTTGGCCGGTGTTGCGATTTAGCCATTGCGCAATGGTGATTTCTGCCGTTGCTTGTTGCAGTTGCATCGAGCGCCCAGACTCGTACCTGCTACTACGTCTGACTGCGCAAGAAAGTAACAGTCGGTGTGGTTTCGATTGTGTGTAGTCCCACCACGACTGCGCTTAAAGCGAGAGATAGGAAGTGATTGGGTGGTGAGCTTGTTTCAGTCCTGCCCTACCCGGTAGATAAGTTTTGGATCGAGAAAAAAAATAGGCTAAAGAAACAGAAATAACGTCATGGGCGTTTGACGCCTTCAGGTTCCCGCCTTTCTAACGGCCGGCAGGTGATGTTGTGTGAAAGTAAAACTGGACCATAAATTATGTAGCTTAAGTAACGACGAGGACGGTTTGCTCATTTTATTACCCGCCATTCGTTTTCCGGCTGCGCGGGGGTAGGTGCCAGTTATCAGCGTTCCGGAAGATGTTATTTATTTGCAAGAATTAATATGCGCTGCTGCTTCGGAGCAGTACCCTAAAATGATGGCACGTGTTTTTCGGAGGATGGATACACAGTAGGCTGTGTGCTCGTTGCGTCAGATTTGACGTAGCTTTTTGCACCTGTTTTGGTGCAGTTTATGGTAGCCGCTTTGCGAAAAATTGTACACAGATACTGATGGTGTGAAACCAAGCGGCTTATCTCAGGCATCAAAACATCAGTTCTGTTGTTGTAGCGAGAAATTCATGGTTTTGGGGCTACGTCCAGTCGGTACACGGTGGGATATGCATTTTAGAGTTCACACCAACCTTGTCGTTAGATTTGGAATACAATTTCACTATTGTTTCATTTCTCCACCCTCGGAAGTGATGGCCTGGAATGCACGAAAACCAAAGCGACCGTAAAGAGTGGGCATGTGGAGGTGGGAGACACTGTCTTGCCACCAAAGTGTCGCCCACTCGCGACGCATATGTAAAGGCGCGCTTACGCTTCGTTTGCGGACTGGAATTTATGGAGAAATGGCAAGTTACGAAACCGCTCTTTGTCACATTACCGAGGTCCATAGTCACTACTCTGGATCGAGGTGGAGGGGCTCTATAAAAAGTACAGCGTGTGAAACTTAAGCACAGACTGTTAAAGTGTATGGGAGCTTTGTCTTAAAAATCCATCGTCGGATAATTTACGTTGATCAACTGAAAGAAGAGATACTGCTGGATTTCTTTCTTGTTTTTTAGCCTGCTGCAATAAAAGTGCAATAAAGTTCCAGCTTCGTCCGTTACGACAGGTTCTTTGAGTTGAATCAGGCTGTGTTAAACAGTAGAATAATCGGCTGACTGCCAGCATCCCAGCGCTTAACTCAACTTCAATGTTATTGGTTGCTATTTTTGATACCAGATAGGTTTTGATAAAAATAATTCATTTTTAGTGTAGTAACATTTGAATTGATACGTTCGTACTAAATGAAACATCGTCTACTTTTCCCTTCTACAGAACCCGACACGCTCACAATGCAGTCCATTCGGATTGCATCTTTCCTGCCGCTTTTGCTGCTTCTTCTACTGGCAGCACTGGCCGACGGTTTGCCGTATCCGCGACCCATACCCCAGAATCTGCGCCGACTACCGAGGCGGAACGATTTCGTTGCCTACAACCTCCACCGCATCATACGCCCGCGGGACGTTAACGATCTGGACGTTGATCAGGCACGAAAGGCCATGCACGATGTGCACGAAACGATCGCCGAAGTGCAACGACTTTTGGCCCTCGATCCATCCCTTCCCAGGCTAACGAGGTAGGAGCGCGGTCGGTGGGCAATTTTAGCGATTCCCACCACCGCAAAAAGCAGACGCTTCATTAATTCTTTCATTTGTTTTTCTTGTAGGGGAGAAATTGAGGAACTGTTTGAAAATGTGACACGGGAAGAGATGGCCAAATCGCTCCGGGCCGGCGACCATCACCGGGCTCAGCACATGCGCGCTCTGATGCTGGTGCTACCCTACCACGCAAACAACATGTCACCGGAAAATATGCAAAAGATTTATACCCGACCGCCGGTGACGCGCATCGTGGGGTCGGGCGGTTCCTTGAGCCCGAAACCAATCCCTGGTGTCGATAGTTTACCCATAACTCCGGCCCGGTTTGTAGCCACAACCACCACAACTGCTGCACCAACGGTCGCTGTACCGCAAACTACGACGGCAGCCATTCCGGTAACGACGATCCGGTTCACAACACCCCGGCCAACCACATTCCATCCGACACTGCCCGAGCGGATGCGTGATCCCACCTACCGGAAGGAGAATCTGAACGATCTTCTGGCTTCGATTGGGCTGTCCCAAAGCTCGGAGGAGCTTTCGACGCCACCAACCTTCCGTCCACTGCCCGACACGATGACGACGATAGCACCGCCTTCCCTGCCAGCAGGTCCTCCAGCGACCGATGACTCCATCGATAGTAATGCAATCAATGTGGATGATCCGAAGGTCGCCCAAGAGCTTAAAGATTTGCTCCGTTCGTTCGGTCTGCTGAAGGAAGCGGACAGTGAGGCGAGTGCGAACAGTCCACTGCCGCACGCGGAACGACTGGTCGATATACAACCCGCCGCGCTGGTACTGCATGAACCTCTGAAGGTGGAAGAATCCACACCCTTTACGATGGAGGAAACGAATAAACCGACGGTCGAAGCTACTACCTCCGGTGGACTTATGCAGGCGAAGGTGAAGCCGGATGATTACGTTGCCTTTAAGCCACTGTCAATCGGATCATCCACGGACGACGACGCCAACGCTAAGCCAATAGACGAGGAGCTGGATGCGCTGCTGAAATCTTTCGGTCTGCTCGGGCCGGGTGCACGCAACAAAAAGTCCATGCATCCGGAACCGACCCAGAAACCACCGATGGTAATGAAATCGGTACCGTCAATCGATGCGGATCTGGTAGCGCCTCAGCTAATGTCCGTGCTTGACACGCTCGGTATACAGATGAAGTCAGGACAGCAGGCTACCCCCGCTTCCCCACAGTTGCTTCTGCGGCGCGAGAAAACTCCCCGCAAGCTGGACCCACCGGTTGATCAAACCCCATCGGCGGCTAGTCTGCACGTCAGCAACGAAGACTATCGCAAGCTGGAGCAGCTGTGGCAGACGGTGAAGCAGCTCGAAAAGTTAAACGCAACCCTGACGGACGATTCGCTGGACGTGCTGAACCCGAAGCATTACGATCTTAGCCCGTCGCTGCTTGCCCAGGGCCCGGATCCGCTGCTCGACAGTATTGATGGGCGGGAACGGTTGAATGAGATCAAGAAGCGTCAAGAACCGGCCACCACTGCTGTCTCTGCTACGGCTGATGAAGCTGCTGCAGTAACGGAAAGCGATAGTCCAACCCGGTTCAGCTTGCAGCTAGATGCAAATGCGTCCGGAGGAGGCACAGCGAGCGATGATTCGACAGACAAGGGAACAACGACAACGG
Organism: Anopheles epiroticus; assembly: GCA_000349105.1. NCBI lineage: Eukaryota > Metazoa > Arthropoda > Insecta > Diptera > Culicidae > Anopheles > Anopheles epiroticus. The sequence goes on from KB669792.1 coordinate 248,618, forward strand.
AAGGCACAGCGGCGGATACAACAACTGATGAACCCTCCACGACATCCACAACAACGACCACGGAAAGTGCCCGAAATGCCGCCCTGGAGGATTCGTTCCCGTCGTCCGATCTGGCCGGCGATCCGGTGAATGAGGAACCGCTGCCACCGCCCCGTAAGAATGGATTTTACTTCCTGTACGATTGGAACTCGTTTCTGGAGGTGGGCGAGGAACCGAACAAAGTGATCATACGATACAATCCACGGGCAGGTGATCCCAGTCGCTTCCTGCCGGTCACCGTACCATAGAGATAGAGGTAGCTAGAGTTCGGGTCCAAGGAGAGCCCGGGTTTGTATAAAAAAATGAAAGTAAATGGAGGGATCCTGCGGGGGCTACCCAAGTGTATATAGTAAATCCCCTATCCTATCGGGTTCGCGCACGCGTACGTGGTAGTAGTTGAGTGTAGAACTAAATTATCCCATTTATTTATTATCCTCCTTTGCACTCAAGGATTCCGTTTCAAGTGCGAAGGAGTAAGGCTTCAGGTACTTAAGATTGTAAGCAGTTTAAGGCAGATTTCGAAATGCACAGTAGGCGTTGGTGGGTAAGACCAAGTAGGCTTTATATACGGGATATGGGATACAGAAACAGAGAAATGCATCTCTCAGATACGGTGCAAGAAAGAGGGAATGTACTGAATTTTATTGTCTTCCTACCTATCATGCAGCTAAAGAGACACTCCCTATTTTGTATAGCAACACCATTCAGTGTTTTGAATTGGAAAGGATGAAGAAGACAAATAAAGTTTATGGTAACAATTTTCCGATAATGGTGTTTGGAAGCAGTGAAAGAACAAGAAGAGTCTAAGTAAGCTGAAAATTGGTACTGACACTTTACATCTGGAACCTTGTGGCGAGCAAGCTATCGAGGAAGTGAGTATTAAAACACAGAACATATTTGATTATTTGCAAAGATTTATTCACCATATACAATAAACCCCCTCTACTTGAGTCCTTTTTAGTTGGGTTTATTTGATGGGAAATTGGTTTAATTGGTGACATTCTACCAAGCCCGCAATTTTAATTTTAGCCAGAGCCACAAGACGAAGTTTGACGAAGGTGTGCGCGAGCTAGTTGAAGATGCAGGGTCCATTCGCATCTAGGTGATTTGGGTTAACATTAGTTCTTTTTGTGTTTGAAAGATTTTGTTGATAGTGTTACTGCTGCTACTATGTATCTAATTTTTTGCCTATCGATGTACTATGTATGTTTTACTGCCGATATATAGATGATGGATCACTCAAATTTGGTATTTGCACATGTTTTTTTTCTCATTTTTAAAAGTCATTTCGATAATACAAGCCAAGTTTTGAACAATAAGGGACAGTTTTAAGTTAGTTAATTATTATTTTGAACAGCGTGAGAAAATATTTTCAATATAAGATTCGCAACGATGATTTCGTAAGCTCTCGTAAGTTAATTATATATTCCCTTTCCAAACTGTCATTTCTGCACAGCACGGATAACCAAACAGCTGGATAAAAAGTACCCGTATAAATGGTGCTCTTTTTTATATTTAATTCATTTATTTTCGTTATTTCTGTTTTATTTTCTACTAAAATTGTGTTATTTGGAACACAACCGGTTTCGCGGTAATATGACCGTTATATGACGATGAACCGGTTGAATCGAATCTGCTACTTGGGAATCGGTATATACCGTTGCTGCTTGGGTCGCTGAACTGTCAAGTCGCGTTGACAGCGGTTTCCCGCGAAAGTTTGATTTTCAAATTGCGACAGCTCCTATTGAAAGCGAAACAACGGATTGGCCCGGGAAAACGAACCGGGAATGTAGCGGAGTTCGTTCTCTTTGCATGTTCCGACTCCTTATGGAAAACAATTAAGCTGTTATTCTTTCCTAGGATTCCCATTTTGATTGTGATGTAGTTTCCTAGACAAAAAACGCACGTTAAAATAGCTTTTTTTGTTATCTTAATAGAAATCATGTAATGGAATGATCCTTTGCGATTAAATAAAAGCATAAATTATTGCTTAAAATAAGCCGAACGATTCTTAGATCTTTACAAGGACTCGAATGAGATAAGATGTCGTTAGCAGGATATTAATTCATGTTAAGCGATAATCAGCGAGAGCTCCGGTAGGAGAACTGTAGGAGAACAGAAACATGTGGTTTACAAGACCCATTACGGAACTAGGATTTGATTTGTTTATTCAGTATTAACGGCCAGGTGGAAATCTTCCTATTAAAGCACAGGTAAGTCAATGCTTAGAACGTGTAGTTTTTTTTGTTATTCGGTAGTAACAACAACGGTTAGTTATAAGATAGAAAAGTTTTCTGTTAACTGATACTGGACCTGGCTTGATACGATACTAAACCCAATTTGATCAGCTCGACTCATAGATCGCTTTAAACAGTACAAAAAGAACACAACGAGCATCAATTTTTACAATTTCAATTTATTTAATAAATATCGTATATTCGTTTATTTTTACATAAATAAAAAAGGATCTAAACACATTGCTAAATTTCTTCCATATAAAACAATAAAAATAAACCGTGGATACGTTCAGCTGAAGCGCACAATCACATCTGTGCGCACAGAACCTTCCGTTCGGCTCCGATTGTTGATTTAAAATAACTTTTTGCCTAAATGTGTAACTAAAAACTTATGCAAAAACGAAACCCATAACTCGCTCATTTACACAATTACGCCCACAAGCGTCTACGCCACTGCGACTCCCTCATGGCCGATGCGTGTCAGTCCGAGTCTGTGCTCATGTTCTCCGTTAATATCTTGTGTTTTTTTGGCAGCACGGATCAGTTTAGCTTTGAACGAACGCCCCAGAACACTGCGGGGGCCCAAAACAAGCACAATGTATGAAACAAACGAAGGGAAACCCTCTTTCCCTCTAACTTAAGAGTTTTGCTAACTCTAAACCTCTTTCGCGCTAACAATCTTTCGCAAATACACCATTAACTAACGACTTGTGCACGGTCACCCAGCGTGCTAGCAAAAGCCAGGATTGGTGTGCTCGATAATGCACCGCTTGCAGTACTTCTTGACCGCCCGGTAGCCCTCGATCGAGATCTGGCAGTCCTGGATGTTGAGCTGCTGCAGCCCGCGGCAGTAGTACGCGATGCACTGTATCCCCCGGTCCGTGATCATGTCGCAGTTGCGCAGGCTTAGCTTCTTCAGGTTCGGGCAGCTTTCGGCGAGCGCTCGCAGCCCCGCATCGCTCACGTCACACTTGCCGATGTCGAGCGCCCGCAGCCGGGGACACGAGCGCGCCAGCACATTGATCGAGTCGTCGCTGACCGCCTCGCAGCCGCGTGCGTTCAGATAGCGCAGCTTGTAGCACCGTCGGGCGATCACCTTTAGTCCCGCGTCGGATACCTGATCACACTTGGCCACCGAGAGGTAGCGCAGGGTAGCACCGAGTTTTGCCAGTTCGTACAGCCCAAAGTCCGTCACGCTGGTACAGTCCGAGACGCTGAGCTCGCGCAGCGCGATGCAGAAGTTTGGAATAAACTTGAGGCCGGCATCTGAAAAAGCAGTAGTGCGGGGAGTCAGGTGAGCAAAATGACATTTGGCAAAGGGAAGATCTGTATCGAGAGCGGCATTACCTGTTACTTGCATACACCGTCGAAGATACAGATAGACCAGCAGGGGACAGTTGCGGGCAATGACTTTGATGCCGGCGTCACAGATCGACGCACAGTCGGTCAGGTCGAGATACTGTAGCAGCAGTCTTCGGGGTGGCTCCAGTCCCGGATTGATATTGATGCACGTTATTTGGGCACAACCTGTGGGAAAGGGCACGGGATGATTGTTAGCAACTGCATTAGTTTTTTTTAATTCCTTTTAATCAATTGGTTGTAATTTCATTACAATACATTCATCCGTGTGAGGATACCTTATCTCGAACTATAGAAATGATATTGTCTTACTTCCTAAAGTAGATGTTGCCTACTGGGATTGGTGCGCTAGATAGATTACCTTCAGATTGTTAGCGTAGACCAAATTAACTCTTAAACCGCATTTTGTATTTATAATATCTGAAGCCCTATGACTTTTAGGTTGACTAAGCAGTCTAGACAATGGTTCGAAAGACCCAAATTATATAAAATTTCTTAATATACTATAAAATTTCTTAATATAATATTGTCCATCCTGTGCTTGAGTTTCCCTGAGCAATATGGTCGCCTCATCAGCGATGAAGAAAAGAAAGAAAATAGCTATTTAAACAAAGTTCACCGGAGTATTATTACCCTTTTCCTTGAGCACACATCTTGCCAGGTCCTGAATATGCTGATGAGAATCTTTTCAGTCTAGAATCTATTGTCTACTGTCTTACAGTATAGATGTAAAACATTTCAATATACTTTAGTCCACAAATTAATTAGACGTAAATCTTTAGACGTAAATCTTGACACCTTTCAAATGACCGCACTTTCGCCTAAGGTGTCCTAGATTCAGGTATCAAAGAAACAGAAGGAGAGATCGAATGCAAACATATACCGAGCTTATCAATGTCTCACAAATTCTGCATACGTGCCGTCCAGAAATCTAAAGAAACCCGAAAAAACATAAGAGGAATAATAGGCATATCAAGGAGATGCCTTCCGAAGGCATGTGATGCAAACGGCCTTTAAAAAAGGATTTCGGATCATACTTATCTTTATTACAAAATGGTCTGAGCTCTTAATAGACTTTACCGAAGTCTCTACAATCAAATACCCATACTTACCCGTTATGTCTAGATGCTGCAGGTTGGTACACTTGGTCACCAGATCCGACAGTGCCTGGTTCGTGATGGTAACGCTGTTCTGGATCTGCAGGTGCGTTATCTCCGGACAACGTCTCGACAGTAGCTGCAACCCCCGGTCGGTTAGACGGCACCCGTCGGCAAGCAGAACCCGCTCCACCCCCGGACAGGCACCGTTACGCGTCTGTCCGCAGAGCCTTCGCAGGATGGTTTTGATGGCACGATCGCCACTGTTTTCCTCGCCTGTCAGAGAACAAACTTCGGTGAGTACCAGCGTTTTCGTTATGTGCGATCATGCTCCTTACCCTTGATCTTGATAATTTTCCACAGCGCCGGATTCCAGATGACGGACTCGAACCGCCGACAAACCCGGGCAATATTGCACAGTTCACTGCTGTCTAGCCATTCGAAGATGTGCACCATCAGCTCGTCCGGTATCCGATCGAACAGTGGGCCCGCTCGGTACAGGCTGGTGCCGTGACCGTTCCCAAGGCTCGTCAGAATGGTGGCGCCATCGGGCCGCCCGCTCACACCGTTGCCACCGGGTGCGTTAGCACCTTGGGCCGGGCTACCGTGGCTAGAGGGCGTCGAGTTAGTGCCACCGCTCACCGAGCCATGATTGCCGCCCGTCGTCCACGAGGCCGGAATGGACGATTGTTGCTGGCCGGACGGTGACGGTGACACGAGCGTGTGGTAGCCCTGATCCAGGTTGGGCGAGAATCGTCCGTACCGCGACAGCCCATCGGCATAGTGTTGGGCTTTGGTGAGTGGAATTCTGGAAGCAGGAAGAGAAGGACATTAATTTCGCTAGCTCAAACCGGCGCCCAATTCTTCTGATTGCAGAGCTTTACCTTCCGTCGATGAAATCTGCCGACCCGACCGCCTTCAGGTGTGTCCCCCGTGGGCTCTGGAACGCCGGTGAGCCACGTATCCGGTCGAGCAGGTACCGGTCCGATCCGCTCGTTTCCGGGCTGGACGCCCGGCGTAGCAGATGCGGCGAGCCGCCAGAATCGAGACACTCCACCGGCCCCTGGGAGGACGCTTTGGACGAGGCGTTGTGGGCATTGTGGGCCGCGACCGAGCCACCGCCGGACGGTCCGCCGTTCACGTTGCGCCGGCAGAAGTTGTAGATGGCGTCGATGTTTTCGTTCTCTAGGTAGTACCGCTCGGTGTTGCTGCTGCTGCCGGACTGGTTACGCGTCAGGCTGGACGGTGTCGCGTTGGCGTTGCGTCGAATGGCACCTTGAATGTAGAGCGCGTCCATCTTCTCCTCGAGAAAGTACCGGTCCGCTTCGGACAGCCCGCCCAGCACCGGGCCGCCCGGCGGCTCGTCCGGATGGTGGTGGTAGCCGGGCTGCGGGCCGCGCAGCACCGGCGACAGCCGCTGGTGGTGCTGCTGGTAGGTGTTGGTGAGGAGCGCATCGATCGGGGTGTAGGTGCGGGGTCGCACCGGCCGATAGTCCCGCCGGTGGTGCCCATGGTGCCCGTTGACGGTGGGCGGTGGATGAAGCGGTGGCAGCGGCAGCGCCTGCCGCAGATAGCTCCCGCTTTGGTCGAGCGACGAGGAAGAGCTGCGGGACAGTAGCGATCCACCGCCTCCTCCACCCCCTCCCCCACCACTACCTGCTCCTCCTGTGCTGCCTCCGCCACTGTCTGAGACGATGCCGTCCGGCGGTCCCGGTTCCGCCTTGCTGCTGCTGCCGCAACCGGACGACAGCAGCACGCCGGCATCGGACGGGTACAGGTCGGAGTCGAGCGTTAGGATCGGTGAGCTGCGCGACATTTGGTAGGCCTGCGGATCCAGCGGGCTGGAGCTGAGCGGATGGTGGTACTGGCGCGTGTCCATCGAGGGCGTGTTGCGACCCAGCGAGGCCAGCGGACATTCGACCGGCGCCACGCGTCGCTGCTGGTGCGCCATTCTGTCCGCGCTAGTCGTTCAAAGCCCGAAGCGGTGCACTGGTGGAACGGTGGCCGAGAATTAGTCACATTCGAGCGCGATGACACTTATCTGCGGGAGGAGAGAGACGCAACGAGAAGAGACGAAAAGATTAGCTATCATGGTCCTGTGAGTATTTACTGCGTTTAAGCTCGGGGGTCAAGTTTAAGAAAATCAACATAAAACATCCTCGACAATGCACGATCCGTGACACTTGATCTCAAAACCGCGCAGCAGTTTAGCCGACGACGCGGTGATCATTTGTAAACGTCTCCGTACGCACGATTTACGATCAACACTTTGGCAAATAATACTAATTAAATTCAAATTATCTTTTAGCTTCAACATTCGCAACCGCCCTCTCATCCAGCCTGTCGTTGCCTCCGGAGGGAGGAACGCGCTCGTAGTAAGCGCACTGGACTGGATCATGATTGTCCTTCGTTTTGCCGTGCCTCATCAACCGGTGACGTTCCTTTTGCGTGCAGGCATAAGTGCGCTTTCCCACTTCCACCACCGCTGAGGCCTTGGCTGTTGCCATCAAAATTGAAACATTCCTGTATGCAACGTTTCCATGCGCAACAAGGCAACACCTTACCAGGCCAGCCCGCATACAAATGGGTCGCAAATGAGTGAGCATAAAACCGAAATTACGTTTAATTTTTATAAAACTCCCCTCCCCTCTCCCCTCTCTTTCGCGCATTAAACGGTCCCGACGCTAACGAGGATGAAAATTAGGCCCAACAGTCTTATAGCTAGCATTTCTTGCGCTTCACGAATTAATCGAGTGTGCAATCAGCGAGTCCAGATCTGCCGTGCCGTTCCCGCTGCGGTAATCCGGCGGTGTGGTAGGGCTTTGGGGGTTCCATTTTCAGTGTTTGGTGTGCGTGTGTGATGAAATCCTTTGTTGCATAAAAGCGAGTGCTTTTGACATTTCACCGGCCGACGCCGCACGCCGCGTGAACCGAGAACTCTCTCACGATCGTAAATCATCATGTCATGGCCATGAGTCACCGGTGCACGGTGAACCAACGTCGGATACAGAACCGGTGCGACAAACCGTTGCTGCGCAGCGCGAACTTGCAGGCAACAGCAATGCCCGGGGTGCTCGTTTGTCAGGCGGAAACGCTCGATCGCCCCCTCTCCCTCGGCAAGAAGGCTGGCCACAGGGGCTGATCTTTGATATTGAGCCCGGCGCGGTACGCGAAACCGTTTACGATGTGTCGCCGTCCATCATCGAACGATCGATCAAACTGTTCGGTTGGTCCGAAAACGGAGACTCTCGGGGCACATGGGGCACAACATCCCCCGACCATGCTAGAGCCACTTGCAGGCAGATCCCGCGGTGGGACAGCTTGGTGGAACCGATTTCGATAAGTGGTGCCTTTCCGCCTTCCGACACTCACACACACACACACAATGGCCGGACGGAGCGTACATATCTTGGGCCGGTATCTACCCTCGGGCCAGCTATGCTACACACTGCTGCTGTGTTGCACCATTTTAATGCCGTTTTGGTACAGGATGGCGATAATCACGATGATGATGATGATGAGTGGCGGTCCCGCAACGCGATCGAGTGGATCCAAATGGTAAAGGTATTATTTTGCATTCCCCTGCGACCGGCAAAGGGTGCAATTCAGCTGGCCAGACTTATTTTTTCGCGCATAATCCAATCTATCGATCTCTAAGTAACGATCGAACAAGCACTTGTCGATCGTTGGGAGGTGGGAGCTACACCTGTTTAGCTGAACCGGGGTGTGCTGGTAGGCATGAAATCTTGTGGAAGTGTGGTTGTGCTTAAATTTTGTTTGACTGGATGCAAGTGCGTTCCTTGTTTGGAAGGGAAAGGAGGTGTAGATTGTCCGTTGAGATGAGTTGTGCCGATTGAATTGTGGGTTTAATTGAATTTTGTATCTGAATAGCATCAACTAGATGCTGCTTAGTGTTTGGACAGTCCAATATGGGCAGAATCTTAGGGAGTCTTGTAGCCAAGGCCTTTACGTCTTTTAGTGGGCAAGCTAATTCAGCACAGCCAACCCCATTAAAGGCTAAAGCAACCCCAGAAAGATTGTGGCGCAGACATAGCTTGTGCAGGGATATTAATTAAAAAACAATTAAACTCACTCATCGAGATTTTATCTTGATAATATTTAGTGCACAAAACTAAGGATGTTAAGAGCTTTTACTATTTTTTGTAATTCATTTTTGGTATTTAAATTGAGACCTGGTAGAATTGCGTATTTCCCCAACATCATACGTATATTGTTCTTATCAAGTTTCATTGATATTCGCTCGTAACTAAAAATTTAACATTATTCGAATCAAAAGTAATTTTCATTTCAATTTTACAGGATTAACCCATAAACAGAATGACATCAACATTGGTAAAGCAGGTGGTACCTGATGCACTGAAAATGAGGATTTCGGACCTTCCCGACAACAGTTGCATTAGGATGACTCGTAAGGTAAGGTATGCATATTTAAACTTCTTCCTCTATTGACACAACAATAAGATCTTTCGCCTGGGTTGGCCTGTAAACTGTTCTTTTGAGTGGAATTGGTTAACAAAAACCTAAGATAAAATCGAAGCTTCTTTTCATTGGAACTCCTGGAGCTACCCTTAGATAAATAGCGGCTTAAGTTCAACAGTTAATGATAATATTTTTCATGTAAGCCAGTGCTAATCAACTTGTTTCTAGTATCGCAGAACACTGAGTCTTACATAGTTTTTCCCTTTGTGGACCACATGTTACGTATAGACCGTGCCTTATTAATAACCCTTATTAATAGTTCGTATATTTCGAAAATCAAAATGGAAATACAAGGCGTTGCGAAAAACGGTCAAATTAAGCAAACTGTGGAACTCGCGTGGACCATATCCTATTACTTCCACGGAACTTCCAGGGTATCACTCCAGGTTGGTAGCTATGGTTGGAAGTTGTGTAGGCAATTAAAAGTAATTGTCCCATTTTATTAAGCATTGCTGTTGCCCATTTTGAACAACTTTAAAAATTGACACGATAAAAGTGTCTATTTCACAACCTTTCATCTTTAATTCCCACCAGAATTGACGACAGCAAAAGTATGAAGGACAATAGTTATATTTTTGAGAACTTTTCTGCCAACACAAATAACAGTTATTGCCGATTACTCCAGACAATCGATGTCCCAATGTGCTGATTGATGATTAATTTTAAGAGATTTGTACAAGATTTTAATGTGCGTATTTCACAACATACACTACAAATCAATGTTGAAATAGTAAATCGGAAAGTAAAGAACACTATTGGTAATGAGAAGTATCGGTTTTAAGCAAACTGGCTGAATATGTAAAGTCATCCATGTTGCACACAAAAACCGCGTGCTGTTTTACGCCCCAAAGGGAGATGCATCGACACGTTGCGGATTTTGAAGCACTTTATTAGTGGTCCGTTCCCGCAGCGAAGGCCGCCCATTGCACGACGTTTGACAGTGTGTAGATTTTAATCTCTGGCGTAACAGCCTTATAACACGCGGGTGAAAGGGTGTGCGGTGTGCTAAGAAAGGAGACCACGCGCACGTACCCCCACCAGCGGCCCGTTATGCCCCATTGCCCTGTGGCATGAATATTCAACGACACCGATGTGGGGCCCCGTGGCGTGAGTCGCTTCGTAGGTGGAGAAAACGGGTTCGTTTGGCAGCAGCAGCAGCTATCGATCAGTGCAGCGCGGGTAGAGTGCATTCCGATGTGCATTTTTACGTGCCGCAGGACACGCTGCGTGGCGTTGGCGTAGGACGGTCCTGTTGTCAGTTTGATATAAACAAGTCGATGGGGGGGGGGGCAGTTTGGGTGTGCTGGTGGCGGATTGCTGCATCTCGCATTTGTTGCAACTCACTGGCTGGGTCGGCGTTACATTGTAGCGATGGGTGGAAGCGCTCAAGCGCATCCACAGGGCGTTTCAAGTTGCTTAAGGATTAGGCAGCGGTCCGTCTTGCCCAAGCTTCCTCTTAAGCACAATCCGCAGCGTGAGGCAACGTTGTCTCATAATTCATCAACTCGCGGATTTAGCACTGCGTTTGCCGCTGTGTCTCTGCAATCGATTTTTCTTTTGTTACGGCTTGCATCAGATGATGCTACGATGGTAGAATGTAGCGGACAATATGACAAGAAACCCTTGCATATCCAGGGTGTGTTTGTGTGTGTGTGTGTGGAATTGAGTTGCTGAAGCTCGACAGACGTCTGGATGGAGCATTTGCATTTGCTCGCCGTTCGCCATTCTCATCGCGAGTGAAAAGCCTACGCCAAGGTCTTACCATTCTTGCGCTGGCAAGCGGTGCCTTAAGGGACATTGTTTGTAATGCTGACCCACCCATGCAGAAAGTAGTGCGCGCGGCTTGATGCACCATTGATAGGGCGACTGGTAAGCAGTCCCGAAGGCACCGAAATCTGCACTGCAAGATCGATCAGGTAGCAGCAATTGCAGCAGGGAACGCGGGGAACCACGAGGATCAATCGTAGACAAACGCTCGGCGTTGCTACCGGCCACCGTGTTTGAGCAGTAAATCCCCGCACATATAAACCCCGTCCCAACAGTTCAACTGTGGCAGCACACTGATTAATGCCCTTTTATTAGGCCAGTCGATGGGCACAATTTATCATGGCCGGACGGATCGCACCGGTCAGGAATGTTTTCGTCCTTCCGGGCTTGAATTACCACCGTTCGGATTACTGTGGTGCAGCCTTCTGCGCTCGGTAGCAGCAAACTGCGGGCCCAGCGTGCCGAATGGGTCATTTATTTTTATTTTCCAACATCTCCCACCGTATGCGCGCGGGATTGATTGATCGCACCGCGTAGATATGATGCGGTGGCGCGGTGAACATTAAAACGCACCACCTTCACCCGCGCGCGATCGATCCGTCTGCCAACGGTTCGGGGCATGGCATGGCAAGAGAGATCTTCAGCCGAGCCCGTGTGAGTGTGGTTCGGGTGTCCCTTCCAGGCAATACCGTCGGTAATCATACGATGAAAGGCCGATGATACTATCGCGACGGGCTTGATGATAGGAAAGCGGAAAGCAAGCTATCCGACCGACCGGATACCGATCGGCTGGCCGCGGACGGTTCCACGTGTCCTGCGGCGTCGTGTCGGAAGCACGGCACGAAATACAATGGTAAAGTAGTGCGCAAACAGTGGCCATTGGGTGTAGAGCGGGAGGTACGGGCAATGCGAATATAAATGCAACACCCATCCGGTGAGTTTGTGAGCTGTAAGATGAGCCTGCCTGTATTTTGCTTCTAAGATGAAAATGGTCAGGTGGATTGCCCTTCAGGCCCATGTGCGTGTAATACACGCAAACTGAAGAATGTTCCGCCGGGCTGTCTAATTAAGGTAGGGAAGCAATAGTGAAATGCAATGCACAGGTTGGTCGGTTTTGTTTGTTGGCACAAGGGTGATTACTTCAAGGGTGAGTTAATTAAATTTTTAATCACGATAATGGCTACCGGGAACCGCTTGAATCAACACACTGCAAAACACGGTTCAATTAATGTGGATGGAATGATACAGAAGGGATGAGCTTCATTTGCAAAGTGCATACTGAAACCGTTCTATTGCGACAATAGTTGCATTATCAGGGAAACGGTTACCATTGTTGGTTCTTTTACACGATCAATGCTAGGCAAGCGGATGAGAGACTTTAGAAAAATTGTCCTCAAGGATCATTTTCAGATCCATGGCAATTGATTAATATTGACATACAGTACTAGCATGTAATAAATGGTGTACTCTTGCGTCATATCCGATTGCTTCATGTTAGTTAGTTGAACAGGAAACAGGCAAGGACTCAGGCTAAGATTAGCAATACGGCCTGGCCGTTAATACCGAGTAAATAAAAACTAAGACTAAGACTTGTTAAAATATGTACTAACTCATCCGTACTGTAAGGATGTGTACGGATTCACCCGACCCCAACCAGGCTTAACTTTGTTCGTCCGGAATTTCGGAATCAATCCCAATGTTCATCCAGAGTTAGGTTCTGATTTTGATAGGCAAAGTGGATAGTGGATACTTCAACTCATCACATAATTACTTTAGTTTCTTTTGTAAGTTAATCTTACACCTTTGTGGATAAGCAAAAGATACATATTATAACTCATCCAAAATTGTCAATCATTGAACAAAATATAGAAAAAGCGTATGACATATCGAGACGTGCCCGAAGAAAGATGCTCAGCGACCTTAATAAGAGGTAGAGGATCTACGCAAGAGGGTCCCCCAAATTACCGATCTGTGAGAATTGTATTTCGTGGGACGGAAATGAATCTAGCAAGTCAAACCTAGACCTAGATGGAGAAGGCTAGGTGTTAGGTTAGGTGTACCGGGGACGATTACTGTACTTATTAAAAAGAAATTTTACTAAGAATTTATTACTCTTTTTGTTTGACCTTGGGGAGATTTTTTTCTTTGTTTTTTACTTCACTCTAGCTCATAATTCATAATAGCAAAAATTATTCCAGGACTGAATTAAAATCTATCTGCAACAGCTACATTAAAGCCTTTTATTCCAAGAAATGTGGCAAGCTTAAAAGGGAAACATCCTATTTATTCATCCTCTTCCCGGAGCAACACCACCTGCATCAGAAGCTAATTGGGCGATGTTCCAAAAACAGCTTATCCTGATTGTAGCTGTTTGAAGAACGAATATTGTCACCTTTACCTTAACCGCGAGTGTTTAGATTAGACTGTATAAACGGGGATAGATTCGTGTATCAGTGGATCGATAACAAAGTTATCTGTGTGGGTGCGTATCGAAAGCGATCGAGATGAATGGCAGGCAGTTGACACAAGTGCACAGCTACACCACAAACGCGCGCTCGGCTAAGCTTGCATACCTTTAGCAGGTGTCGATGTGTTGGTGAATAATTAGCTGCTGATCTGATTAAATTCACAGAAAGAAAGGCAGTGTGAAGCCAGCTGCCGGTTGCGATAGCAGGAAGCTGCTGCTAATGAAAGCGAATGAAACGTGTTTGGTGTGAGGTGTTCGCGTTATGTTGTTGTTTGACTAAAAATGTAGTGTTTTAAAGTATTGTGTATAATATCGTGAGTGAACAAACGTTTGAGTGCATTGCATACTGGATAATGGGTAAAGAAAGAGTGACAAGGTTTGTGATATCAAAGCTAGTGCTACTTCGAATGGCCGTCGAGCCGTGTGTGTGTGTGTGTGTGTGTGTGTGTAAAGATTGACCGTAAAACAATGGTCTTCTCTTTGAGCGTGTACAGATGATAGCCTAAAACAGGTATCAGGGAAATGAATAGTTTGTGGCACGTAGCTCATCCTTATTACCGTACTACCTGATGTATATCAGTGATATAAAAATGAAGCATTTTACTGACCAGGTAAGCGAAGCGTTACTTAATGTACTGCCACCCGTTTATTTAGCTTCATCTTTCTCCTTTCTCACTCACACTCGTGCACACCGAACCGTGCCAAAGACGCATGCCCATCCAACTGCTGCCCCAACTTGTCCGCGCCACAACCTGCCTGGCACAATATTTTATGCAAATGAGCATTGGCAATTGCGCAACGGGTGGCGGCACGGGCCCTTCATCCCGCACTAATCACACGAAGCTAGACGCTGACCGTCCGGTACCGGGCGGGATGCACAAACCAAAATGGGATCAGCCCGGAGAGCACTACCGTCCCAATATGGCGGCGACTCTGTAGAGGGCGAGTTGCAGCAGCAGCAGCAGCAACCTCCAGATCAAAGGTGCGCTTGAAAAATGTGATGTACCCTAGCCCAGGGTTTGCTCGCGTTCTGCACCAGTTTGTTGTTGTTCATGACTGGTGTGCCGCGTTGGAAGCGCTGAAGTTCTCCGCCGTGTCTGATGCCTCTGCCAAACCCTTAAGGCACGTTTGAACGAACAGTTTGTGTAACAAATTTTTGATTTATGTCCATAATTCTAGTCGCCACGGCTGCTGCTGCTGTTGCTGCTGCTGCCAGGTGGCGAGATCGTGCCGATCGCTGTGGTATGTGGGGTATGCCAACTGCAGCTAGCAAATTGCACGAGGCACGCTCTCTCCGGTGCATTACTATTTGTCCTAGATGTGTGTTGCCGTTTCGCTAACTCACGACGGGTCCGTTGAAGCCCAGAATTTAAGGAGTTTGACCGACGGATAAACATCATTTTTGGTGTTGTGTTTTGCGGACGCTCCGAACACTGCGGTGCGCATTATGACTACTGCAAAACAAGCCTTCCCAAAAGCCGTTCCCGACGACCACGCCTGTCAGCGAAGGGGGAGGTCAATAGGGCGTGGAATTGATGTCTAAGTAGGATTGCCCATTGCACTCAAAGAAGCGGAAGGGTGTGGTGTTGTGGACCAATGGTTGCCAATATATTTCAATTTGAGTGACGCCAGAATCACCAATCGTTCACCAAACTGCCTTAGTTCAGAAGCGATAGCTTGAACTCTTTCACAACTTCTTAAAATAGCAATTTTTACAAGCCAGCATAAGGAAGTACAAATTTATTTGATCACAATAATTAAAAGTGTAAGAATTCGTGTTGTGTTTTTAACCTAACTTAACACTGTTTACTATTATTTTTAGTAGTGTTTTATGATTGATCTTTACGACAAACATTGTTGAACAAATACTTTTTTTTAAATGTCACTGATAATGTATTACTTGATTTTCAAATCACATGTAAGATGAGGACAAGTTTTTTTATGAATTTAAAAGAGTAAGTTAAAATTTCTATCCCTACAACTATTCTTTATTCTCTTTAGTTTCAACTTTCTCAAAATAATGAGTTTTCCCATCTCTAAAGAGGACAGTTTGATGCGTTTATCTTCTTCTGGATGACGTCGATTGTGTAAGAATGAAATAGGTCGCAAAAGAAAATTGACGATGTTTGCTGTTCTTTTCAATAACTTTATGTGAATGTGTAAGGGTCACTTTAAATGTATATGTATTCTGTAAACTAGTTTTAGTTGATAAGTTGTTTTTTACACTGCACAATGGTGCCTAAGTATAGAGATGCGTTTGACATAACAATACTTGTGTTATTTTGCAGAAATGTTCTGACATCTTCGAGCGGGGTTCTAATTCTATCTCGGATTGTTCCTCCGGTAGTGAAAACTAACTTTGCAACTATGTAGTATTTAATAAGTCTAGCAATACCTGAAATAGCCGGTATGTCCTACGAGGTCGTTATAAAGTCTTACTTTTGGACGAACAAGATGAAGATTTTTTTTTTTTTGGCAACACTGGTTTGATGCTGCTTGTTCCTAGAAATTGGCAATTTCGCGCAATGTAGTAGGCCATGTTTCTTTCTGTAACAATGTTTCGAAAGTAGCTTCTTTATTTCAATCCTGCACTTAATTTTAAATTATATGTACAAACAAATTCAAACCATTCAATTGTAGCCTTTCCCTCGTAAAATAACGCACCACCTTACCTATGCCACCTCGACTGCGCAGCATACGAAACACCGTCCACCGTGATAATTGTGTTCTTGTTCCATCATTAGGCTTTGCCCCTGCTACCGTCAGCAATCGGCCCTGGCAGATCGCTTACATCAGCAGCATCGGCTCCGTCTGTCGAACAGAACGAACACTACTTTGCATTGCGGGCTAGCAAGATTCGATACGATACGGCAACGGTTCCCCCCGTACGGCAGGATGGAGTGTGCAGAGGATACGCGCGTCAAATATTGTTGAGGAACGCTCTACGCATGCCGTTGGCACGAACTCTACATGCATTCGACCTCATTTCTCTCTTTCTCATCGCCGGTTGCGGTTGATTCTGTTGATGCACAAACTCCACGGCAGAAGGAGTGATGGCCAGAGCTGGCGGCCGGAGGATGTAGGTAACGACCGGGGGAGAAGATATACTCAAACCCATGGGATGTTAAAACGTTTGAACGAGCGCGAGGGAGCTTGCCCGCCCTGGGGGCACTGCAGTGGCCATCTTTCGCTCGATCGGAACCAGCGGTGCATTGGCAGCTGCAGAGCAGCACGTTTGCTTTCGAGCTGAAACCCTCTTGTTTTGCGCGAGTGAGGTAATAGGGAGGAGAGATAGAGAGAGAGAGAGAGATATGCACGGTTGCATTACCCAGCCGCGGATGTAATGGTGACGATGCAAGTCCGGACGAAGCGGACGGACGGACGGCCGAGCGCTCCATTTTTCGCACGAATTCAATGGGAACGCGCGAAAGCACTTGTAAGTGGCCGTCGATGTTCGAGCACAGGCAATGGAGGACAAACTAGAATCCCCGGCCGGCCGTACCCCACAAGCCGTAAAACGTGATGGGAAAGAACATGGGCCGCGGAAAAGCGTTGTAATGCCAGGAAAGCAACGGGTCTGTACTGTGATTACGATAAAAATTGAGACCGTAACTGACCTCGGGGCCCTTTCTGTGCATTTTTTCCCCTTTTTGCACGGCACCACCATTCAGCGAGTGCGAGGCTCTGAAGATGTGGTTGGCTTGCACCACCATTTCCACCATTCCGAACCACACACACACAGACACACGTAAACACACACACACTTTGTCTTCCATCTCGTGTCTTTGGCGCGTCTTGGCGGAACGAAATTGTGACTGATGGCACTAATCTTAGATAGAGAACGGCTAAACGACAAGTTAGCTACCGAGCAGCGAGAGAGTTGTGCTTCGCTAGAAGACTAGCAGAAAAAAAAGCACCAGGATTCGCCCCCGGAGGGGAGTGTGTGGTGTTAATTTTCGTTAGTTATCGGGCGTGTCAGTGATGCAATTTGAAAGGAATGTTTTAGATAAAAATCTTTTGATTACGGTTGTACATCAGCTGCTTTATTGGTTGCGTTAGCGTCGTACTCCGAACGACTATGTAGGACACTAGATAAAACAGGCTACAAACTACACTGAATGTCACAAACACGCTGTCAACGAACTGGCGTGATGTGTGATGCTAATCATCCCGCGAGACGACGGCAGGTGATCACAACTCGATCCGCTTCCTAGTGGGACTCGAACGCGGCGCTTTTAAACCCATTTCGTTGCAATATTTCGCTACACCCAATTGCCCACCAAGCTCCAAGCGAATCCGACCGGGTTTGATCGTCTTTTCAACCCGTGGTGTGATAGAATGCGAAAAACGTAATCTAAGATCAGCAAAAGCGCCCGCTTAAGGCGCATAGTTTATGATCGTTTCCTCGGGGAAGCAAGCGAGATCGGTTACCTCAACATCCTTACACGGTGTATACGGCGAGGGCGATTTCTCGGAAATTGGAGATCTCCAAGCCGAATGCGCCCGTGTGTGTTGGGGCCTGTGCACCGGTTCAAAGGATGTGCAGATAGCGGGAACACCCATTCATCTTTTTCAACACCCAGCCGGACGGTCCAAAAGACGCGTTGTCACACCGAGTAATAGTCGTATAATATGTAGAATAATTATAATAATATACGCTGCTTTATGGTTTTTAGCATCATCGTAGCTTTCGTCGCTGTCCATACGCGCTGGTCGGAATGTTTGCACCCGAGGCGAAGGTTTAGAACTGTACTCTGTTGGAGCTGGTGCTGCTGGTGCTCGTGGTTTGGAATTTATGTAGATTAAGCAAGCGCGATACCGTGTTCCGGTATGGATGTACTTGAGCGACGACAGCACATTTGACGTACGCGGCAAGCGATTTACGTCCATCGGATTGATCTGCCTGATTACTGGGACGTGTGGACGTTCGTCAGGACGATTCCGTTTTTTTTGAGTTCTTCTGGCGCTGGCGCTTGTAATATATGATGTATGAGGATCGCGACCGTTGAGCACTGTGTCAAGCGTTTGCATCCAGAATATCCATCCCTCAATGCAGCTCGATCGTTTGGATCCGAACTCTAAGGCAGTCGATTGAAAAGAAGTAACTGATGTAAGTAGGAATAATTTCTACCTCAACAAGTCTCAACACCCCCCCTCCCCCCCTTCCTACTAAATCGTCCAAGAACGACGGCGGCGGCGCAGATATACATCGCAGGGAGGCAGTGACAGAGAACGATCGAGAAGAACGAGCGAATGGACAGCGATAGGCCCAGGAACAGAACATTATTATTTTCTCGTCGTGCAGCCACCCAGCCGGATGCTGGGAGTTTGCCTACAGCCATCCAGCCAGTCCTGCCTGAAATGCACTTGCGGTTCACTGCCAGTCGATCGCTTTCATCATCATTCATTCATGCCCGTGCCCATTTGTGGACAGCAGGCTTTTGAGCCGCATCATGACGAACGGGTCATTTCAAGGTTTTTGGGGAGTTTAAAATATTGCTCCCCCGCGCTCCCCCCTCTCGTGTGCGTTTTGTAACACGGTGTGTGCGATTTATCTGCCGCGGCATCGATGTGATTTGTCCGATTTTCGTTTCGTACCGCGCGTTTTCCCGTAACGGCAGCAGCAGTAACAACAGGAGCAGCATCATCGTGATCACCCTCCGGGTGTGATTGTGCCCGGTGCTGCCCGGTTACCGTACGCCACCGCGGCCCGACGCACCAACGAACGTCGATGCTTTGCTGTTATGCGTTGAGATAAACATTTCCTACCTTCCGGGTGCACGGGTGCTTTCGTTCCCAACCGCCGAATAACCGTGGATGTTGTTCGTTTTTTTTGTGTTGTAAAAAAAAGATAAAACAAAAAGAAACAGGAACCAAACACACAGGATCCATCCTCCTGCCCGTTGTGTACCGGGCGGGCGCATTAAACTTAACGACATAAACGCGCGCAGGAAAAATGACTGTAAATCGCAGGAAATTAGTGAGACACGGAAAAAACAAAACTACCTTACCGTGGGGATGTAGCTGTGATTTTTTTTTTTTGCTTGAAATGATAGGTAGTGTATAATAAAATATCAAACCTGTTAATCTTTGGATTGTTGGTGCTGAGCTGAACGAAATGTTAAGCGAAGGAAGAGTGAAAACTTTACTTAAAGTGAATGTTTTACAGTTGGTGTCTTTTTTTTTCAAAAATTAACTACAACTCAAAATGTAAAAAAATAACCCAAACAAATGCTGTGCGATAATCTCCAACTGTTGGTGAAGCAAGTTGTCATGCCGTGTCAGCGTGCGTGACGTCCAACACGATGGAACCGTTGCCAGGGTGACGATGAGGTGACAATCATCAGCACATCTTGCCGTAACGGAAGAGCGGGACCCAAAGTGTGCGATAAATTGGGCTTGAGAGTACAAACCACAACCAACGAACGGTTTAACACCGATGCCATTTCCGCAAAAAAAAAGGTTGGTGTCGGCTGTGTGGATGCGCAGTGCGCACGCCAAATGTCCAGACTATCGGACTCATCCGATACCTTCCGCTCCAAAAAAGGATCGCAGCCGAAGATGATTTCCTTCCGCTCGCTTCCATGCTTTGTTGCTTCTTGCAAACTTGATCGTTGTGTCGCAAAAAAGGGGTTCCTCATATATGCATACGGTCTGTGCGGTACCGAGACAGCAGTGCATGGCAAATTGCACATCCCATTCGGTTTATGGCGGCTCCTGCAACTGGGCCGGCCGGGCCATTACTTTGCGCCGTTGTTTATGCCTTGCTGCGAACGATATTTTGCAAAAGATTCGGATCAGATGTCATTCTCGAACGGGTTTCTACCCGTACCAGTCGTCACCGTGCAGCAATCCCATCATCGTCAGCGGAGGATAATGTAGAGGCCGGCTCGGAACCGCATTGCCAGTGTCATTGTTCGTCCCTTGCGCGTTGCTTACTAAGTCCGCTCGACAGAATGACAGCTGGACGTGTAGCGCATCCGACGCAGCAGAAGAAGCGTACCGAGCCGAAGAAGCAGGGCCAAACTGCGCGTTGCCTTGTACCGGCCGGGCCATCATGGTAAAGGCTGAGATGTTGATTTTTGATGCAAAAATGACACGCTGCGGCGAGGAAGCAATAAAGGCCACGCGGTGTCAAAAGAGCACGAAAACAATAATCCACCCAGTAGAGCTCGTAGCAGTGTTCGGTACGGAATAGAGCGGAAACGCGCAGCAACCACCAGCACCAAAGGAACGGTTGTACGTGTTAGCAGGCGGATATAAAAATACCACGTTATAGAGATCTTTTTATTTTGTTGGCTCCTTTTGTGTACCTTTTGTTTCTTCCGCTCGCACCCCTTCAGGGGTTTACCGTCACCTTCCCGGTGATCCTTTCCCGAGGATCGACTCGACAACGAGGACGTCCGCGAGTTCACGCTTTGTTTGCGTGGTGTTTCGTTCTGTTTGCTGTTTGCTCGTTAGAATGGCGGCAACCGGCAAAGGAAAGGAAGGTTCTCCACCTGTTCATCGGGCGCAGTGTTTGGAATTGTTTTGACAAATTTGTGAGTGTTTTATTGCGCTGTGGGAAGAGAAACGAGGAACAAGGACCCGTCCTCGCACCGGATGTTTAGAGCGGCTATGTTGTATTTTTTTTTGGGTCTCATTCTTCTTCGCGAGCCCTTTGCTCAAGCGCTTCGTTTTTAGAAGCAGCGGAAAGGTTCGTGTTGCCGTTTAGTACAGCCTTAGACTTCCTAAACACAACTCTTGAAAGGTGAACCGAAGCGGCGAAACGTTTAGCTTGTTGTTCAAACAGAAATAACGAAACATCAACAAGAAGTAAAAAAAGGAGGCCACGAGTGAACAAATATTTCTTCGGTTTTCGGTCCGCTTTCGCGGGAATTCCTTTTGGCCCAATCCCCAATGGGCGGCTGGGCTTTCTCTCTCTCGCCCGGTGGAGAAACAGGTAGAGAGGGAAACAATGCGCTCAAGATCGTGCCCCGATGCCGGTAGAAGATTAAGACGCGCTCGTGGACTTTTGGAACATGGCTCCGGGGTGGAACTGTCTCCTTGGTGGAAGAGAATGAGAGCAATCGCGGGGAAGAGAGCTCCAAATCTCGCCGAAAAACTCGTGTCAAGCGATACCGAACGATCGCGGATGATCATCGGTAGTGTAACACCATCCAAACAGATCGCGATCGAAATGCCGGTGGTTCGGTGAAAGGTCGCCTTACCGTCCCACCTTTGCGCTATCCCTATCCGGCGTTGGCGGCCATGAGTCGGTGGGAAATTATTACTTATCGAAACGTACACACACACACGCGCGCGCGCATCCCACAAGTAAGGGTGGATGCTGGTACATCGGAACCTATGTGTTAGGGGGGAAGGCAAACCACACAACGCCCGAGGTGGCTTCCCGTCGCTTTCGCCAGCATGTCCGTGCGGTGTCGGCGTCCGGCAGTGATCCGATGCCCGCAGAATGGGTGACTTATGAATTTTTTATGGTAGTTGGTGTCGGTTGGTGGAGCAGGATGTGGGAATGTCTACGCCCTGCGGCCTTAGAGCATCGGAGCATTGCGTGACGGGTTTAATGGCGATCGCTTTGCGAAGCACACGTGGTCACGGTCGATAAGTAATGTCCAGCATGTTGGATGATGTTTTAATGCTACATAACATCAGCTTTAGCTTGTTTCAGGTACTGATTGATGTACCTGATGCCTGGAAGAAGTGTCATTTGGTTCGATCTTGAAGGTATTTGCTGTTACTACTAAAATGCTAGATATTATCGTAGTTAAAAAAAATCAGAAAACATTTCTAGAAATGTCAGGTGCTCTTGAAGTGTGGACCATGGTAATACAAAAAGTAAGAATAAAATAATCAAAAGCCAAAATAATAAGAAAACAGTTTTAAGACATTGGAGGTCGTATTGTGAAAATTATTGTCAAAACTGATGCTTCTCTCTACGATCGAAGCTAAGCTACCAGCCAGCCAGTCTTTTAGAGAATATGTGGAGATAAACATCAAATCTCTAAACAAAGGATTTAGGCAGATTGCAGAAGATTGAAATAGAAAAGAAAAATGACACCAGGTCTAATGTTATTCTAGACAAGAACACATTTGGCAAAACCTGTGTACCATCACTCCGAACCAGCATGAAGTGTGCTAGCAGAGGAGTAGAAAGCTATTCTAGCCGAACCATTAGAGACCACATGTTCTTTATCTTACTCTTGATTTAGAATGGAAAAGCTTAACAATCGTTTCTTTCAGGCATAGCAATACCTCATTACAGGCTCCTTTCTGATTTGCTGTGCGACATTCTTTGGTAATATTTTGCCATCCGGTAATGAATTTGATTTAATGAAAGAGCATCTGGACCAATCATAGCAATTACTGTAACGATTCATTTCTAATTATATCAACAGCTGGAACAAAAGCGCTCCATATGTCCCATCCCCTACCGCTTCCCCTAGCCGCCGCACAATTCTATTGAGTTCCAAATAAAGACTCGGTGCTTACGCGCAGACCTCTACATCTCTTGCACTTTCTAACACTTGCGCACCGGGGAGGGGTTAGATCTTCATTTTGAGCCGCAAACTTCCCAACCCAAAATGGCCATCCGACCGACCGTCGGCGGAAGTCGAAGATGACGTGTGGTGGAATGTTGCCTCATTCTACGCGCTTCCTTACCGGGCGCACGCTTGTTGCTCGCCCCAATGCCCCGTGTCCGTGGCCAGCACTCCGGTACCTCTGGTGGCGGCCACAGTCCACCACTAATTAGCCCTAGCCCCGTCTAGGATTGCCCTTCAGCAATCGAGGTGCATTCTGCCTCCCTCCCGTCCCCATTGCCATTGACTGATAATTGATATGAAATTATTGTTCCATCAGCAGCTCATCCCCACCATTTCTCGTCCACTGCTCTACGGTGGTCGCAAACCCCATTACCCGTCGCGTCGAGTGCTGCACGGGGAATGCACGTTAACCACTTGCTCGCAAAGTGCATGGACCCATTTACACCGCCCCCCCCCCTCCCCCCCGACCCACTGGCGGCTGACAAAGCGCTCTTGCTGCTGCAGCACGCATACAAAAACCCTTACGTGTGCCAACAAATGGAACAGTTAGCAGCAGCTTCGGAGAGCGGTGCGAGATTCGCGCCCGATCTGATGGCTCGATCCAGCCCGCGAGGAAGGACAGGAATCTGTCTCGCTCGCGCGACAGTCTCTCGGACCAAGAACGGGGCGGACGTCCATTGTCTGCGGGACGTACAGGAATGCGGTCGCGCTACAGGGAAGGGCAGCACAGCGTGTACCACCCGTACCACGGACGGATGCCAAAACGGGGAACCGCTCGGGCTTGTCCAAGGTCCGTACGTCGACGGTCGTGAGTGTGCTCGGAGCGTTGTTTTAAGAGTTCGTCCAGTTACGTCGGTCCCGGGCGTTGGGACGCCGTACGCTCCAGTTTCCTCTCGCACTGTGCACTGGCCCCAGGAATGGTTGCGATGCCATACCGCCAATGATGTGATCTTTATTAAGGAGCGTTTGTATGATACTTAAAATTAATTCCTGTTTTGCTTATTTATTTTCTTTTATTTGTACTAAAAAAACGATCGAAAAGAAGATGAGTGCAAATGTCCCGGTGGGAATAGCTTTGTGCACATTAATTAATAATACCCTCGGTACTATCCCCAGTCGCTCTAGGAAGATCAATTGCACGATCGTACCCCTTTTTTGCAGCGCGAACTATTTTACTATTTCGCATCGAACAAATATGTGTGTGTGTGTTGATGCCCGCAAGCGACGAACAGCGAGGGGGAAGGAAGGCCGCAACCAGCCATTGGCCTCGGTCGCACTGGCCGGTGGGTACTGCCGGAACATGCATGGATATCAAAAATTCATTAATAAAAACCCACATTAGCTCGCGGTGCTAATATGCGTCCTGCTTATGGATCACACAGCACCAGCCCCTTTCTCCCCACCCCCCTCACTGGTATGCACTCGTATGCACTTGTTGCTTGCGCGCAGGTACGCTCCGTGTTCGGGTTTGTTGTGGCATTGTGATGGAATGCGGTTCCTGCCCGCCGGTCCGTCATCTTCGTCATGGTCGTAGCGATGCAACCTGTGGCCGGCCGTTTCCAGGGAAAGCCTTTGTCCCGGGGGGGCAAACGGCATTCGTCGCCGTATCAGCGTTACCGCCATCTTGGGCGGGAAAAGCTTTTGGGCGGGTTAGTCGGCGTCAGGAGGGCGGTTAGAGCAACGTCCGTGTTTTGCACAATTTGCATGCAGTGGGGAAATGTGTTTACACATGCCCGAGGGATGATCTTAATGCTTATCCTATACTTGCACGGTGACGGTTAAAGGGGGTGTAGTCTATGATCGAAGACGTTATTTATCTTGGTTGTTGGGAAATGCACTGTGTCGATTAAGGGAAAGGTAAGGGTTTCAGTGTACAATTGTACATACCAGGGATAGATTTGATGCTTAAAGTATGTTGTGCGTTCTACGGTACAGTAAAAATTATCTTGACTATCAGAATATGTATAAGATAAGATTCACAACAAGCACATCACACTATTTAACATTTAAATTTATCGTTCTTTAAGTGGCGATGACTTTTAATTAAGTCCCTTTATCTCCAACAATTCGATGTGTATAGCCTAACGATTTCCCATTTCTAGTGTTAAAATGCGAAACTGAAATATCCATTTATGTAGTTGTAAATGATTTATCTTTCATCCAGCAAGACGGTCTAGACTACGTATGCAATATTCCTGGATATTTTTTTAGCTAATTAAAATTACCCCGATGTCGACAAAAAAGTTAAATTGAATAAAGCCTTAAAAAGCATCAAAGCTTAACCTGTTCTCGTTTTGGCTAGCTGGCTATATGCAGCATAGAATGGGACTCAAACTACAATCATCGGATTGATATCCTTAACTTTATCCTTTTATGAAAGATAAGCGTCTGCCTGCTTTAAACACCTGTTAACCATTCAGCATTAAAGCTAATTTCATGTTTTACGAAGAACACCCCTCCACGAGAAAGGGCATCAAAACTTGGAGAGTAAAAGAGATCAACAAATCAATCAAATTCGCTAAACGAAAAGTTTTTCCATGCGCTTGTCAAAGCCCATCCCGGCCAATTGTCTCTCTCGAGAGCGTCTCCTGCTGCCCTAGCAAAATGTATCGTCAGCGCTACTGCAACGTTGCAAATACCGGAAGAAAGGGATAAACGAACGCCAACGGGCCGTCGGATGAACGTTTGCTAATCAAAGGATAAGTAAAAAAGTTGCTTGCTTTATACGACAAGGGAGTTGCGTTTCCCGGGAGACTACCCTTAAAGGCCAATTGCGTACGGGCAGCCTGGAGGAGGAATATCACCGAAAATAGCGACCGCACAACCGCAACCTAACCTCACTCACCGCAAACCCCCGGTTGCAGAAGCCAAAGCCCTGCGTACGGACGGGCACATAAAAAGGGGAAGGATACAGATGGAGACACAGACTCTGTGCTACAACTTAAAGTTTGGAGTCGAACCGGTTCCGTTGGACAGCCGCAGGAAGAAAGCGGGGAGTTGGTCACGGGCAGAACAATCCAGATTGGCAATCAAAATCTTCGATATGAGATATGAGTCAAGATGACAAACTCAATCAGTAGTGCGTCCAGTGCGCGCTCGCTCGGTGGCTGCGGTGCGGTTTGGAAGGGCGTCGCTCCCTTCCGTATCATCGGTGTTGCTCACTGGAAACGGTTTGGCAAACATGACCAAAAGAGCGAACTCTCCACTCGCCACTTTGGTTGCTTTCCGGCCGGCCCAGCCGAGAAGAAATTGGAGAAGTGTATCCAGAAACAGGTCCAACCGTCTCTGCCATGTCGGGGATGAAGAAGATGGGAAAAAAAAGTTCACGCATGGAAGCAAGCGGATTGTATTGGACCGTGGAGTTATGTGCACTCAATGCGATGCAGTTCGTCAGAGCGGACCAGTTTGATCAGAGTCCTTTGGGTTTTGTCAGTTGTGTGGAATAACAGCGTGTAATGAGCCAAGAAGTTGTGTGTTGAACCGAAGCTTATAGACGAGAAAACGGCACTGGAAATTAATCTTTCTAGTCCCGGTCTCGCTCAAAGCTTCTGTCTCTCATTCTCTCTCTCTCTCCCTGCCGCATTGACAACGAGTTACACCTTTACGGTCTCCATTCTGCTTATCCAAATTCCAAGGCAGGATCTGGTTTGCACGCTTCTACACAAATCAATAATTAACAGATCAAACAAACGGTTTTGATTGTTATCTTGTAGCTGGATGAAATCTTACACGCCAGAACGACAGCAGGCAATGTGTACCGTTGTGAGGCGCGTCGGTAAGCAGGACACCACGCGGTCAAGCAACACAAAAAAAAACGCCACTGCCACGCCACAAAACATACAGACCACGAACACATCCGGCAGAGTTGTAAAGCCACATTCCACCCGCGTTCACAATCCCAATTGGGTGTCCCAACTGTCAAAATTTGGAACTGGAGCTGAAGGAACCTCTCCCTCTCTCTCTCTCTCGCTCCTTCCCTCGCACTATTCCCACCTCACTTCACTGTACAAATAATGACCTCCCGAAAAGGCTCCCGTACGCGCCCGAATGGATCGATCATCATCCGCGCGGTACTTGCCGGGTCTGCCTTAACCCGACAGCTGGGATGGGGAACCGAAACGAAAACCGGGTGCTCCATCGCGGGAATACAAATCGGGAATAACATAATCTGACAGATTGACATGCGGCCATCTGTTTCGCGCACGTATCGGCCGCGTTAGTAAGTGGGAGTGTGTCCCGCGTTTTGTTGAACTGAAGGGGTTGGGAGGGTTGGTATTTTTTTCGGCGAACAAATCGCTTCCCTTTCTTCTCCGGCTCGTGTGGAGAAGGAATCCGGGTGAAATGCTGAGGCATGAAGCCTTTGCCAAGCGTCCAGGGTCGTCCAGGGGGTCGTCCAGGGGGTATCGTCGTTATCGATGGTAGCTTTCCTTCTAAATGGGAATTTAATAAATCCGAACAGTGTGGAGAGTGAGCGAGTCGTCGGAGATATTTTAATTCTCGTTAATTCTCGCTTTTCCATGAATAATTACGCGACCGGGCGGTTGGGAAATGGCAGCTCCATTTCATCCCGGGACTTGTGTTCGGTGCGTTCGGTCGTGCTTAAGAGGCTTCCGGCTGCGGGGAAAGCCTCCCAAAACTGGTTGGCCTGAGTGCGACTTAGCTCGATGATCGATATGTTCCCAGGGCAAGGCTTGATTGTTGGGATGCAAGAAATGGGCGGTAAAAGTTGTCTGTGAACTCAGATATGCACAGAACCTCCGTAAATCTCGTACTTCTCTTTCCCAAGGTACGTCTCGATGTACCGCCGTCTTATCCAAAAACATTGAAATGATCTCTATCATATGATGAAATTGTGGCAATGCACAATGTATTACGCTTTAAGCTTACTGCCTCAGACCCTTGGGGCATGAAACAGGATGAGTAATTACGATACAATCGTTAATTAGGAGCTATATGCTCCGTCTCAACTGCACTCCGAATCGAGTTGATCGACAAGATCCAAACCATTGGAATGCAGTCGTTGGCGCGGGATCTCTTTCACCGAATCTCCATGATCGACTCCCTGTACTCGCTCACTAAATGGTGAATAAGTTTTGTCAGTTGTTAGCAATTCCACGGTAATTGCTTCACATTGTACCGTGTGCACCGGAACCTCCGGTTGCTGGGTGGTATGTGAAGTTACCAAGAATGACACTCGCCGACGGTGTACTCCCTACTTCTACCGCCGGTCTTGCATATTAACGTGCAGTTTCACGATTGGTTCGTTGCGCAGGACCAATCATACCGATGAAGAGCCCTGCAAGTTGTATGGCTTGTGTACGAAAATATTTGAAACTAATTAAGTTGTTGCCTTTACTCAACGAAAGCACTTGTGACATGTAGTAGCTACTGTCTTCGTTCTTTGTTTCTCTCTCTCTCTCTCTCTCTCTCTCTCTCTCTCTCTCTCTTTCTCCTTTTCTTTCGGCGTGCCATGAAAACTACGCCTTGGATTCCATTTTGATCGTGTTCCGAAAAAGTGTTCTTCATTTTCACAAACTCGCCAGTGATGAAAACGTGTGGATATATGGACAGACGCGCAGCGAAAGACTGCCCAAAAGCGCATCGCTCTGCTGGTTTTAATGAATTCATGCGAATCAATCATGCTGAGTTTAAAGCTGAAAGATTTGTCCAATAATTATCGAAACAGGTAGCAGCATGAACCCGGTGGTGGCCGGAGTCGTTTGATTGAGCCAACGCAATTAGAAGTGACGCGACGTCTGTTC
Organism: Anopheles epiroticus; assembly: GCA_000349105.1. Classification (NCBI taxonomy): domain Eukaryota; kingdom Metazoa; phylum Arthropoda; class Insecta; order Diptera; family Culicidae; genus Anopheles; species Anopheles epiroticus. The sequence continues at coordinate 277,391 of KB669792.1, forward strand.
CAAGAACAAAAAAACATTGATAATTACTACCGGCAAGGGAATCGCTTCCACAGGGCTACGGGACCCTTTAAAATATTTGCAGTTCGTTGCTGGTTGATTGTGTTCTTCTGTGGGTCGATAATTTGAAGCTTGCCGAAATATGCCGCCTTGAAGAGTCGGGTAGATTGACTCTTCAAAATTGTTCCCGATCATTTTCTGTGGGGACATTCTCTTGTGCAAGCTTAAGGCTTGCGGAGTTTGCAGCAGTTTCTCGGTATCCGTGCGTACTCCGTTCGCCCTCTGACTCGGTCGCGCGAAGCGAGCAATGCTGTCGGACTGATTTCGGAATAGCTTCGTAATGGCAACCACATTTCCTTCAACTATTCAATGTCTCAAGGAAAAATCCAAACTGCTGGCATTGATGACATTATGTAAGAGGATTAAAAAAGCAGGAAAATGCAAAATATTTTGTGACAAGCTGGCAGAAATGTGTTTCGTACCGGGAGAGAGAGAAGTGAAGATGAGAAGAGGGATAAAGGGAGTTTAAAATACCACAAGCTTGAGCAACAAGCGAATGCGATTCGGTTACGAAGCGGGTGGTATATATTTTTCGACTGGCCGGTGCTGGTACCTTTACCCTGTGCCTGGTCCCTTTGTGAATGCTTCAACTCCGCCTGAGGATCGTGTACGACGAGAAGGATCCTTTAAGACAGTGATTTAGCTGTGAATTTTTTGCACTTACTGTGCTGTTTCGTTCCTCTCTCTCTCTCTTTCTGTTTGAGTTTTGGTAAAACATTCTCCCTGGTGGCGTGCACCTTGGATGTTACCGCCAACCAAAGGTATGACAGTGTTGGTGTGTAATAAATCCTTACAGGTGCAAACGTTGTGGGGCTCCGATGGAACTGGCACGTGATTCCGGACTCTGTCCGGCGCTGGAAATATGGATTATCTCGCCACACGGCATATGACATCATCCCATCGGGGAAGGTGTAGTGGGCAGTAATGCACCGTGCTGGATTAATAACCAAATCCGACGCTAATCTCCCGCCGAAGAAAGCAATCTGTTTGTGAAAGTTTACCAAGATATGTCACGTTGAATTCCGTTGAATCTTTAAAGGTTGCGGGTTGGTATTGGGGCAAGTGAGTGGTACCGGATTAAGAAAGGATTGCTTTTTGTGCGAGCAAGGGATTGTTTCTTTGTTAATAAAACTTCTAGTTTATTGCACATTTGCTCCAGGAAAAAAAATGGTGTTGGGTTATGAAGGAAAGCCAAATGCTAGCAGTTTTACCTTTTCGCGAAGTTTTGTTTGCTCACCCGATATTCGTAATATATGTTTCAATAATATATGATCATGGTATTTAAATGGTCTTTATATTCCGATACAAAAATGCTGTTTTTTTGCAACATATTTAAATAAGGAAACAGTATGTATGAATAGACTGCATGCATGTTTCTTTACTGCTTTATAGTGCTATTAATAAGGTGGAGAGGTATCACGAGCTGAATATTGAATTTATACTTACTCTAATCAAATTAAATTTTCAAATTGGAACATATGACGTGTTCCAGCACTTTACAGCCTTTTGTTTATTTTACGATTGTTTTTATGAAATTTTAAACATTAATTTATTGTTGTTTGTTCAATGAGACTCATATTTATTTTTTTAGAACACTGCAACTTAGAGCTAAATAACATATTTCTTGGAATAGAGTCATTTAAATTACAAAACAAAACCCCATTGATTCATTGTAGGTGAGAAAATGTTTAGTAGGGAAAGTATTTTATTGCATCGTGGTGGTAGCGAGCGCTCTGCTAAAACTCAAATCAATTCCCGTTTTCGTGACCGATCGCCATAACGGCCGGTAGAAGGGAACGCATCAACCAATCCAATAGCCGTTTTCTCCAGGAAGTTGTCAATCGTTTGTTTTTTTATCAATCAAAAGCACGCTACACACCCATGTTTAGGTACGTTGAATGCATTTTTACAATCTGTTCGATTGTTCCCATCCATTGGCAAGCTAAGTTTCTCAAACAGCCTTCCAGAAAGCACGATTGCTAGAGAAGTAATTTACCTCTCGGGAAAGATAGCTTAAAACTGTGTGTTGCAAAGAAGCATTTGCACTGGCAGCAGCACTTGGTCGCAAGCGTGATTGCGTGTGCAATCTTTTGGACCGAACTCGGCGCTCTCCTCTCCTGACCCCTGCTGGTCCTTGGCGTACTACTTTTTTAGCGGCAGTTCCCCGAGCGCCCAAATTATCAGCACTTCGTTGCAATATGGCGTCGCGTGAAGTTCGTGATGTGAAGCCATTTTGATTATATCTCTAGTTTTGTTTCGAATTGTGTGTGTGTGCGCTAGCTTTGCACTAAACTCCCGCACTACCAGCCCGCGACTAATGCTTCCCCTGCGCACCGTCCTCTGGCCAATGGCTGGTTGCGCACAATTTTCGAACCGATTTTTATTCACCGATAATTGCACTTAATAGTTTGAGGTTCTGTGTGCGCGCGGTCTATCTCGCGTTTGCTTTCGCGCCGTTGGTCGTGGTTACGAGTTTGTGCGCGCACGGTACGATCTTATTTTATGGTGACCCAGCTTTAGCCCCAAATGGCCCATTCTGGTGCGATGCGATGGTAAATTATCGTGAAACGAAAGGTGCGCGACGTGTCGTGAACCATTCTGCCCAAAGATTCAACCATGTGCTGTTGCTTGTTCGCTTTCTCTGAAACGTTCGGATTAGGATTTGCGGTCATTTGTTTGCAGCATCCAGTGAGGCCCATCCCATCTTAAGGTAAAGGTTTTAAAAGAGTTTTAGACTATATGCTTTGACTTTGCAATATTTTGCTTCTCCAGTGCGCAAAGTAAGAAAATATCGTCGAGACTGGCGATAAGCGACGAACCCACGAAAAATTGCAATAACAACTTACGTTGCTTAGGTTAGGCAAGCATTTGCTTGTCAGTTTTACGGAATTTGTTTTCTCGACTTTAGTTTAGTTTAGTTCAATTTATTTACAATTTAGTCGAATCGATAGTTGGAAACTATCAAAGACGATTCCGAAATGGATAATCGACCACTGATCAGATCTTCGCTATGCGGCAAATCTTGGAGAAGATGGCCGAACAGCAGCTGAACAAGTTCCATCTCTTCATAGACTTCAAGGCCACATACATCAGCGTGGTCAGGGTAAAACTTTACGACGCAATGAGCTCTTTAGGAATCCCGGCCAAACTAATCAGGCTATCAAGAATGACCATGACCAACGTCACATGCCAAGTGAAGGTGGCATGGTTTGCTACCACCAAGGGTCTGCGCCAGGGAGATGGTCTTGCCTGTCTGTTCTTCAACCTGGTGCTAGAGAGGGCCGCTCGTAACTCGGAGGTGGAGGCTTCGGGAACCATCTTTTACAAGTCAATCCAGATCTTGGCATCTCGGGTCAAAAGTCAGCACCAAGTGGCGACCAGCCTGTCATTCTATAGCCTAAGGAAGCATTTCACCTGACAAAACCTGTCGCGACGGACGAAACTGGGACTATATTGCACCTATATAGTTCCAGTACTCATGTATACCTCTGAGACATGGACTCTGTCCAAATCTGATGAAACTATCTTAGTCGCGTTCGAGAGGAAGATGCCCAGGAGGATTGTTGGCCGGGATAACGGATTGGCAGACGACGGCGCGAGACCGTGATCGGTTTCGGAGTTTGTTGCAGCAGGCCAAAACCGTGAAGCGGTTGTAGCGCCCGATAAGTAAGTTAGTACAATTTATGTATACAAGTAAACTTTGACCGTCTTTGTTCTTGGTCAGAGATCTTGGTCGGTGGGAAAAAGTTTTTTTTAGAAAGAGTCCAGAAACTTCTTACGAACTGAAAGCATCTCTCCGCTTTTCAGCAGCTGCTTGAAGAAGAGGACTAAAGCAAAGCCTTTTCTATGTGTGATTGGAGATAAGATTTCTATTCAAAATGTGTGATTGGAGTATAACGTGAATGCTCTTAAATTGAAATGACAAACAAAAATCCATTCTTGCTTTGAGCGAAGCATTTGCTCTACGCGAAAGTGTTATTTCACAAGAACAGCTTAGGTGAAATAATCCCACACATATTTAGTATCCACAGTTTCACACCGCATCTCGCAATCGCTTTGCTAGTTTACTTTCAAATGGACTGAAAACAAAAAGCAAGTAATAAACTAAACCGTGTCTTAATTCGAATGGCGAAAGGGGAAAACAAGCGGCAACCATACGTAAGGTCATAATCGTGGGAACTTGGAGAAATGCAAGTTTTTGGGGTAAACCGTAACTCCAAACGCGTAGCTGCGTGTCCGTAGTTTATTTCCCCTCCTCTCCTTCCCATATAAAAGACCGTGTGCGATGAAAATGATTCACTTTCACCGGTTGTAAGACGATGCGACTGGGGCGCGTTTGTTTGTTTAACTAGCCTTTATTTTCTCGTCTACTGATGTCCGCTGTAACGTTGCGCGAGAGTTATGATTATGGATTTTGGAATGGTGAAACAGGGTTGAGTGTGATTTAAATCAGTCAAACAACCGGTACTGAAAATGTCATCGAGAAAATGATCTTGAGACAAAAAAAAAACGAATCTGTATGGCTGTTTGTACGATTAGCAGATTGTAATAATAAGGCAGAAAAAAAGGAATGAACGGTGTTCAGGTTCCGAAACGACCGGCAGAACGTTGCTGAGCGTTATAATGTCTCATGAAAGCAACAAAAGGGGAGGCCTAGAAGACACATAACTGTACGCGACCGATAATCATCTTAACCTCGTTAAAACGTTTTGTTTTTGCAGCTCAGCGCACTACGCGACAGAAACAAACACAATCTTCCTCTGTTTCTACCCATAGGACGGGAAAAAAACGGAAGGTTTTATCTTGATGAACAATTACATCTTGATTCGACCGATAAGTTCAATCACGCCTCCTTTCCGTCTCTTAAAGACAGTCGTGACGCGCCGGTTTTTCCTCCACCACTCATAAAGGCAATCCCGTCCGAAATGTGGAGTGAACGGAAAAGAAAGAAGATGCCGTTTCTTAATCGATTTAGGATTTGTCAATAAAGCTGCACGGCAAACAACGCCAGCGTGGCTGCAGGAAAGGTGTGCTTCGACAGGGAGTAAGGTTTTTGCTGTTGTTCTTCTCCTTCCCACAAGCGCAATTTGATTAAATTACTCATCGTTTTCTTTTTATCGCGCATCCCGCTCCCGGTCGCTCTTTACGCTGGGACTGAATGGCACAAGGAATACAATCGAAAAATGATGGCATTAGTCGCAGTCACAGTTTGCTTCTTTATCGATGGGGTGGGGTGTGGTGGGAAGCGTGGAGGCGGCATTCAAACGCAAAACAGTGGCCAATTTGGGTCAGTGCAATTATCATCACCGGCCCGCGATGTGTCTCGTTTTGCTTGAGTGCGCTTTTTGTTTTTGTCTTGAGAGAAGGCAACAGATGGCGACCGTTGCGAGCGTTTGAAATTGATTTGTAAACGTTCGTCGGTAAATCACGGCGCGAAGATGTGTGTGCAGGGTTTTCAAGTAAGATCTGACAGGGGAATAATAATGTTTTCCAATCTGTTCAAAACCATGGAAAATGCCAAAGGGGGAAGGTGTAATTTTTGCCACCTGTGCTTCACGGTTGCACAGTGTTGTGTGTGTACGGGAACGACGATTGGATGACGATGGACGATATTGCAAGGAAGTTGAGTCTAAAGATGAGCATATTCACTCTTTTTAGTGATTTGAATCAAAGTTAAAAAAAAGTTGTATATTTGAGACTTTAATTTATTTCTTTAATATTCATAACGATATGCACTATACTTACTCCGTTTGGATTCTACTCACTAACCTACGGTACCAAAAAAATGACTCACTCTTTCGGTTTATACTCATTCGACCTCACACTCCTTCACTCACTAACTCATTGTGTTGTCTAATAACTCACTCTTGTTGGCTGCTGCTTCCTCACGCTGTGGGATTCGGCTTCTTCTTCTTCTTTATTTACCGAGTGGGTTGTATTCTGCTATGGTTGAAGTCAACACATAATCAAAGATCTACCACCCTTAAAGATTTTCGACTCCTCGAGTCATATACCTATGTTACATTACATTATAAAGCTTACATCTCTTATGCCTAAAGGGGCTCGGCTTAAGAGGAACGCATTGTTTTCAATTTAAACTTGAATTGAAATAAATTTCCTGTTCGCAAAGATTTAACGTAAAAATATAAATTATAAATTTGAAATCTACAACAACATTCTTGTCGAATCTGTGAGTTCATAAAACCCGGAAAGGGTAAGTTCTTAGGCGCCACGGAGAGTGTATAAACCGAGCAAGTGAGTACTATACTCACTTACAAATACATTGGTGAGCGAGTGAGAAGAGACACATAAACTCTTTGTGTTAATTCGAAACCTTACTTTCACTTTCCAACATTTAAACTCACTCACCTACTCTTACTGGTTGCGCACATCTGTACAGAATTAAAGAATGTGTGTTTTTTTCAGTTTGCAGATTGAAAATATTTACTCGTCAAAGAAATTTATTTTTTTTTAAAAACATCATGCATAAAGGTTTACATGCATTTGACATAATTGTCAAATTACTTCCATAAACACATCAAAGCACACATTTTGCTCACCACCAATTGTGGCTAATTAGCAATCAAGCGTTTAACAGAACGTTGAACTGCACTACCGCAGCGAATCGTCTGCTTTCTATATGTTGGCTTCCATTCCGCACTAGTCGAAGCGGACGAACAGGAAGCGCCCCAAAATCGATCATTTGATTGATTTGTAATTATAGCAAACATTGCCATAAAACAAGCGCGTCTAATAGGTGTGCTTTCAATCGTTTTTTTTTTTAAGAAAATGATGATCACTTATTATGACTCGTTTGAATTGGACATTCAGCAACTAAGGAAAGATGATAAAACGGCCGTCACAATTTGTGCACCAAACGCAGATGTGCTACCATACGATGGGCAATTTCTCCGTGTGGGAAAGACGCACAAAAATGCGAACGTGCTTTTTTGGCCGGTTTTTTTGGGCGGAATCTTTTCCACGCCCAAAGACGGAAACACCTTTATGGACCCGGAAAATCGTACTTAACCCTCTACGACCTAACCGATTATGACTCGCGTGCGCGCAGGATGTTACTGCTGGCCGATGACAATTAGTAATTCCACGCCCAACCTCGTAATCACTCCCCAGCACAGCTTAGCGTTGCGTAGTAGTTGCTTATGGGTCATTAAATCGAATTAAACCCCTTTTTTGGGAGGCATTGGAAATATGGCTTCGATAATGTGATCGAAAGCATTCGTACGAACGCTCAATAACCTGCGATCCCGATGCGTAACGGGAGTTTTGACATTTCGCCCAATCGAAAGTTCATCCCAAGGTTCAACCGTTTGGAATAATTAGCTAAACTCACATTTCCTTCCCCTTTTGCGTAGGGCAAACGGTTCGCGGTACCGGAAGCGAAAGGTTAGTAGCCACCGAATGGGAGAAGCGAAATAAGCCCTTCAAAGGTGCATTAATTGCTCTAATCTTAACGGCGGCAGCGAATGCTTACCGAACGGCAGTTATCGACCAGTTCACTGACAGTGTTGCGGATTGTGAAATGTTTGCTCCGTTGTTTTGGAAAGATTTGCAAAATTAGCTTGCCCAAGCAACTTTAGGGAGAATGATGCATTTTAGATGGTTCCCTTCCCTTCGGACGTTCCATTCCCTTTAGTGAACACCAAAACAGGGAATAAATCATTTTAATCTCCAAACATTCGATACCGCTTAGTGGGGGAGAAAGAGGAGTTTTTTTTTTGGAAAACTTACCGATAGCAGTTGAACATCATCTCGATGGGCTACGCGGCTACGTATGCTCTGGTGGTGGACGGTTCGGCGCGTCTGCGGCGGAAAGGAAACAAGAAATAAATGAGTCCAGCGTATTAAGATAGTGAGAATTAGTGTGAAGAATTGGGGCGGATGATTTAGTGTGAGCAATGTGTTTTTTTTTTTTTCTCCTTCCCCGGGTGGTTCCACCCAGCCTCGAGCGATTTAAGGATTGTGATGCAAAGCTTGTTGTTACATCCGGTTTTGGTATGGATTTTCGGCTGATTTATTGTTATGTTTCGATTGGGCAGTGGGGAAAGCAACAAGGCAGGAGACTCATTTTCGATGAACCATTGAAACTACTTTATTACTTTTGGGGAAGTCAGTGAAAATCTACATAAATTAGGTGTGGCGCGGGCGTGTTTTATTTGAAAATTAGACTCGGATGGCTGTGTTTCTGGTAGCAAATCGTGATTTATGTCGCTACAAGAATTATTGATTCAGTAGAAAAATTTAAGAACATTTTAGTGTTCCAAAAAATGTGTTTTTCGAAATTCTTACGTTAGCTTTTATTAATTAAGGGATGGAAAGGTTATTCTCTTAGTTTTTGAATATTCAAATAATATTTTTAAGCTAAAAGTGTTACCAACAATATATTATGTTCCCATTTTGCAAAATTTGCAAAATCATTTACTTTCATTAATTTTTCCTCCTGCCTGGAAGTTCGTTTCAGCAGAATAACAATTTGTTTGTGACAGTTCTGGCCATAAAATTAAGGAGCTTTGTTCATTTTTTTTTTACATTTAGCCCTTTTTAAAATTTGAACCATTCAATAATTGTGCATCACTTCTGGTCTGCCAGATACGTTTGGGGGAAATATTTGTAAGGTTCTAGTGCTTCTGTTGAAGTGAGAGTCGATAAAAGGTCTATTTCTGGTTGTCTAACCGCTTTCAACAAACGTTTAAGCAGAAATTCCAACGGACAACAGAAGGCATCTTTGGTACTCCTATAGGTCGCGAGATTTGTTCGGCCGAAAGAACTGAGCATATAAAGATAGCACTAGCCTATTTCAACTATTTTATGCAACCAAGAGTCGGTAATCCAGAAAAAAAATGGAATACAATACGAGTAATGGAAGTAAAGGAGTGATTGTGGGCCGTTCACTATCATTTAATTTTGCAGCCAAATTATTGAATGAATTGATGAAAAAGTTCGTTCGAACTGAAGAAAAGGACAACATGGATCCTCATGGATCGTCGAAACATGGATACAACAAGAAGGCAGCTGGTGCAGCTCTCAGTAACACACTGTTCGACAATTTATTTGCCTTAAAATCAAACTCATGCCACTGAAGAAAGTAAATACCGACGAATCTAGCCAAGTTTTGCTAGTCTCTGCTTCTGATTTTAACCTAACAATAAGATTACGCACCGAGATCACACGATTATTGGCTCATGAACCCAAAAATCTTTTTGACAGATAGATTACTTTTGTTTACCGCCAATAGATGGCGTCAACTCAGATCAAGAATATACATGAGAATATGCGTCGTCGATCCTGGCTTTTAGTATACTTCTCGTTGTTTGTTTGCTGGCAAAGTCCGAGCCCTGTTGGGAACGATGAGCGGTTCAAAGATGAGAACCGATTCACTTACAGCACCTGCAGCAGTAGGAACGTCTAATATTCCACCGTCAAACCGCAGAAATAAACCATACCATACTATTACCATAATAACTACACAGTAAAGTACATTAGGTATTTTAAAGTCTTTGACCGTGTACTTTGACGTTTACCGGTTTGAACCTAAGTCTAGTGTTTGTGTACCTGAACTGTGTCCGCCTGTATGTGGTCTCGCTCGTAATCGTGTGTGGTAGAGTGCAGAAATATAATCTATTTACTCTGCTGTTCTCATTGCTTGCTAAAACAACCACCTCTAATAGAACCCATGTCCAAACGAAAGAATAAGAACCCCCGTTTCCGACAGTGTACACCGCTTTACCGAATAAGGAGCTGCGCTTAACGAATGCGGTCACTATAAAGAAGCTTTCGTCACCCAAGCAAGCGCAGAACGGTGTGCCGCCGAGGCGACATCATCGGCCATTGGAAATTGAATTGCTCGCGCACACTCCATCTATTGCCCGTGATCGCTCGCTAGGGGACTCGCGCTTGCGAAAAAAGGACAGCCAAACAGAAGAATGTATTTACTGCGTTGGAAGATTTCTCTCCCAGCTTCGAGCTGCTTAATTACAAACACGTCCTTTGTTTGGCGTTTAGCGGGAAAATTTAAAGCTGCTGCATTCTCGAGATATAAAGCTTTCTTTCCCTTCGCACGCCAAAACCCCGTGGAAAACTGGCACTGAAAGCATACGCCGAACAATCAATGTACCGAAATGTCGCCACGTCCCCATGTCCTCGCCCTTGGACGCTTGGTGGCTGGCAGGTCGTTGTGTCGCTCTGTCCCGTAAGAACGAAACCTCCTCGGCCCTACCGTTTCGATCGTAAATTATCCTATCAAATTGACAATTTGACAAATGATCGTGAAGGTTGAATGCAGTTCGTCCGCGGACTCACCCGATCGGTTTTGTTTTTCTTCTCTTCTCGCTCGCTTCGCTTTTCGAGCCTTCCAACGATCGGCACCCGCAAGGATCGGAAACCGGGGGGTGGTGAACACGCGCGCGCACCCTGTCGCGTTGACAGATTCGCCGCGCGCCCGGGTTTAGTTGTGTGCGCGCCGGCATGTGGCTTTTTAGTTCGCGTTGCATCGTCGCTTTCGCACGCGGTTCGCCTTTCACAGGGCCTGCTTCGGCAGGAAGGTGCTGCAGGACATCGCGCGGTGCACGGTGTCCGCTGTTTTCTGCGTTTCGTCCTCTTGCGCGACAGACACAGCCGAGCGTTGTACAGTATGTCGCGGGAAACTGATGCACAATGCTTTTGTTTTGCGAGTGGGGTGGGGGAGGGGGGTGGTGTGTGTTGCTAAATAGTGCCGCGGGTTCTGGATTTATTTTTCGGTTTTTTTGTCAAGCCGCCGTGTGTGGCTTAGTGACCGTTGGGAGGAGGGCGCCGACGCCAGCTGCAAACAGCCGGCCGGTACAATCTCGTCCCCGCTGTCCCCGATCTGTGATCATAATCGCGTGTGACTGGCCGGTCAGGGCTGGGATTGAAAAATGAATTGTCGCTGCGTGCGAATGGCACGCGGCGGTTCGTCCGGCTTTCCGCATCCCGGTACACGGACTGCACTTTTATTTCGGTAAGCCATTAGTCGTGCTGCCGCGGTGGCCTTCCGTGCCGTTCTACCCCGGGCGCTGTCGTCCTGGTCATCGACGAGGTCGTAAAATAATCGAAGGTCAATCTCGAAGGCTCTGGAAGGCTCTGTGCGGTGACAATCGAGGCGCTTGAGGCACGGCGGATGTGCAATGTGGCAGAGAAATAGAAACGAAAAGGTTTGCCTCCACCGCACTGTGGCAACATAATTATGCGCCAGCGATTCGAACATGTCACGCTACTGTCATTATCCTTTTATAGTGCTCATCAACATTCTTTCGATGTCTTCGCACTCTCGGTCGCTCGGGTGGTAGGGATGTACCTTCTTTAGAGGGGAGGGAGACTCAGCCAGGGTGAAGGACGGGGAGGTTGGTACTTGTCCTGTACAGGCAGCTTTTGCATACATTTTGGTTGGGGATTTTTTTAAAGTGTGTGTAAAGTACTTCCTAGGTCTAGTTTTGTTCTGTAGACAGCGATGATTGAATTATAAAAATATTAATCATTCTTTCATTTCTTCTATGATATATCTAAAGGGAGCAAATCCCTTGACGGGACGAAATAATTTAATACTCATGTGGTTTTACTGTGGTCGTACATTTGGTGATTATAATATTTGTGACATTTTCCAGTTGTCATATTTTTCAATTTTTACATTTCTTTTTTAATGATTATTTTTTTTTCAAAATATTCACAAATAATTTTCCATCAGTATTTATGAAACTTTATCGTTCTCAGCATATAAGAGGTTTGAAAAAAACCTTGCAATTCCTGTATGAATTTTAAAATGATATTTGATTGATATTATTTAATGAGCTGATACGGTAGTTAATTCTTCATAGTTTTTTTTTTAATATTGTAAATTTCTTATCACTTTCAATTGCGAGAGGATAGCTACCCAGCCAATCAATCGACGGGTATGTATTTAAAATATGTTAACCCTACCACATGAAAAACAAAACATTGCATGGAAAATTTATAAAATTTTTATGTTGTAGGTATATTTGAATTAAAAAAAAATCTGTTATATTTTTTCAAATGCTCTTATGTTAATGAACTATTGATTCCCAGTGCATATTATTCGTAGGAAGTAGGGGATGTTAGGCTCATTTAATTTGATGTCAAGATGCTTATATCATTTCACGTTCATCATTTCCCATCAAACCGAATGAAGGTGTCTATCACTTTCTAGAGATAATGAATATCGACTCATAATTTATAAGAGGCTTCCAGCTGTCACATAACACCAAAGCAATGGAAATTTCCAAAAATGTCCAGTTAGGTTAGGTTCCAAAAATTCTCTCCAAAGGCACACATTTTTTTTGGTAGTGGCCTCACATTTTCAAAATTAAGTCCGTGTATAGTTGTGACATCGCTTCAAATTGAACCTATAAAAAAGGTAAATATTTTCCCAGCGTAACGCCAAACACGTTCAAAAAACATTAACGCAAAGTTAGTTTCCTTGCATCTTACGATTGTAGAAACCACTCTATCATTCCCATCGTCTCCTTGCTCCAGCAGGCAGATGGTTCGCCGGTGGTCACCACATCCCAGTTTTGACTTTTGGCCACACAATTAATCCAATTATCTCAAATAAATAAACCATTTTGACAGCTAACCGAAAATGACGATCCCCTTGGACGAACCCAGCCCAGAAACTTTTCCACCCTGGCAGCACGTGGAAACTGGCTAGCAAACACGCATAGCGCGAGAGGATACAACAGCCCATTGTGGTCAAGCGGGATCCCCTTTCCCAGCATTCGATCACGATAAGCGCGGGCAGATGTAAGGGAGAATGGGGTGGGGGAGAGAGAGGATTGGGGGAGGGGAGGGTGAGGTCCCCTTTAACAATAACAACCACAAACACCTTAAGGCGCGCACCGTTCATGACTTCATCCGGACCGCTTCCGGTTAGCCCTAATATTTTGTAGGTGGTTTCCATTGCATTTGTTTCTCTTTCCGTTTGGTGTGTCTGCTTCTGGCGTGTTTTCTTTGCTGATCCCCCCCCCCCTCCCTTCCCCCACATTGCACATCCCTTCTCGCTGTGTGCGAGAAGTTCGCTAATTTATGGTCGACCATTTATTATCGGTGAATCATTTGCATTAAGTAAGCAATTTTGGCTTTAGTTTTCGGTGGCGCGCAGCGGCCAACTGCATGCAACTGGTGGGCAAGGGAACGCGGGGGCAGCAGCACATTAAATGCAAGAAATAAAGATACCACGCAAAGATGAATCGGTCCCGTGGCACCGGCCCGGCAAGGGCGCAGAGCACGGTAAGCGAAACGGAACGTAAAACCTTCTGTTTTTTGGCTTCAATATGATTCTCAATTCGGTCGGGTTTGGTCGTGCGTACGAGGGACGCAGCTTTCGGTACGAAGAGTTTTTGGGGATATATATGTATTAGGTAAAATATGTGTGACACTTTGCGTTGCTATTTGTTTGCCGGTTTAATGTTTCGTTGTCGTTTTTGTTTTCTTCGCTTTTGTTTTTTTCGGAATGTTCACATTCCGGTCGGCAGCAAACATCGACCTCCCGCGGCAAGCTTTTGCCGAAGCTGTGGCGCGCGCGTAATGGAAGTTGAAAAGTGCGCCATAACTCAAAACGTCACTGTCATCGCTGCCCCGGGAACTGTTGCCCCCGTCGTTCGGGGATGGGCGCGCTGTACGGTACGCGCGATTGTGCCTTCGCGGTGGGCCTTGGATATCAAATTTGAGGCAGTTTTTCTCCCGTCGTTGCTCGGTGACACTTTTTTTATTGTCCTCCTTCCTGATTCATAGTAAGACTCTTGGCGGAAAAAACGTTCGTAACATAGCCGCAGGCCAACTGGGGGTGAGTGTGGGAGAAGGAAGGCTTGCAACACTGTTACCTCCCGATGGGTTGGCCGCTTGCAGCTCTCATCGCGCTAACGATCGCTTTAGGGTCCGGTCTGCCTTTAACGTGATAGCGATCGGTGTGCGCAAAGTTTGTCCCCAAAGGCCGGTGTCATTCGCTTTCGGCATAAATGTACGATAAATCATTGCGAGGGGTGTTAATGAAATTAATTACCGAGTATGGGCGCTTTTTTTGGAGATTTAATTTTTTTCTTGCCGGTATTAAGCATCATCCTGAGCAGTGGAATGTTGTTGCCTTGGGTGCAATGTTGTTGCCAAATGGAGAGCGTCGCACGCTCCCCATAAGTCACGTGGGAACTGTGTTACGCCGTTTAGGAATGCAAAGTGTTGGGCTGCCTGTTAGCTAGCTGCTTTAATGAGACATTTTTCTCAGCAGCGTAGCTGCAGCTGCGATGTTCACTGTTATCGAATGAATATCAAATTAACTTTTCTAATTGAGTTTGAAGTGCTCTTTCTCGGCTTTTCTCACTCAGAATCTACAGCAGTGGCAATCCGAAACCGAATGCTCTTGTTTTCCGCAACATACTAGTCCAACTATGGATGAAAAGATGTTGTGTTGGGCTTATCGCATCGAGTCCCTTTTAGTTGAATCTCTTCCTCGCGCAGCAGAGATCCGACTCATAAACCGCCGAATGGAGTTCGTAGCTGTGCACACAGAAAAAAAAAGAAATGCAAACTCTCTAGGCGGCGCTACTAACGGTGGTAAAAAATTGGATTGAATTAATTTAATTACCCAATTGTGTTATTTCCTTCCTTCTTTGCTTTACTAAAACCGCGCTGTCCCAGCCCAGTAAATGTCCACCGGTCGAGACGAATAGAACGCTTTGGGGCCGAAACGAGCCTAGTTATACGACGGCGCGCTCCAGTTTAGGCGTTTTTGGTGGTGGTGGTGTTGTTACACCGTAATGAAGGCGCAAAGCGTTTGATTTCACAGCCCAGATATGATGGTACGGGTAGCTGGGCAGGTGCGATGGTCGATAAGCTATGATTAGCAACGATTTGGAATGAATGAGAAAGCCATTTTTGTAAAGGAGCGGGCTTACGGGTTGGAAAAAAATAACAAACGCTTTCTTTTCAATGGTAATTAAAAACTTTAGGTGGGGTTGAGGTTGTTGCAAGAAAAGACCGATCAAGAAACTATTATGAGCTTTTGGTTAGACACCCGTGATTAAATGTCATCCATGTACATTCAGACTTACGTCGGAATTTTGTCGAATAATCTGCAACGTAGTTTCACGTAGGCTTATAAATATATGTGAGAAAATGAGTTTTTTTTTATATTTATAGATAGCGCACAGATCCCACGCTGGGTAAGCCACTAACACGTTGCAACATTTGTTGAAGATTGTTTGGAAACAATTCTTTGCGATTGAAGCAAGGTCCATTAAAGAAACAAGGTCGAGTAATAAGGACTTGACAACAATCTTATTCTTCTTGTGCTTTGTGTGACTTTGCGTTTATACTGTTAGTTTGAAGTGTATATACATATACCATTTCTTAGACAGAATTTAAAAATATTTTCCAAATTATTGCCCTCATTCTTCTTATCTGTGGGTTTGTACGTTTCCTGGAATTATTGCTCTGTTTACAAGTAATTTTTTTTTGTTCCTTTCTACTTTTTTACTACAAGCATACATGAAAGTATATCATTTGGTAAAACGAATCCGAAAAGTTGTTATTAAGCTCATTAAATGATTTTTGAAGCATACTTTTTATAAAGGCTCAAATCTGAACATTCATCAGTTTAATCAGTTTAATTAAGTAGGAGGTTTTAGCCTCTTTCAAATGGTCGAATTCCTCGAATCGGTCGAATTCGGTCGAGTTTGGTCGAATGGTTGAAAAGGCATTATTTGGGGATTGTATGGGTCCTTTTTTTAATTTCAAATAGAACATGGTAAGAAAACTTCTAAAAGTTACTATAAATGATAATTTTTAAAACTATGTAAATCTCTTCAATCCTTAATTTGAGTGCAAAAAAATGCTAGTCTGTTGCGAAAAGGCCATTCCATTCTTACTAAATCAATCCAAACAGGTAGTTTGCATAATTCCCCATCCGTTCTATGTGACATTTGCCGAACGTACGGCTAGTGGTTAGCTTTTATTTAAGCACATAACCCTTGAAGAGCACCTACTGGCTCGCCCGCAAAAGGGGTTAAGGCTGCTGTAAAGATCCTTAAGCCGAAGCTATGCCAAGTCAAGCTGACAAACTGCGAATTGAACGGCAAAGGCAGCAGGGCTACATGTTGTCTACGTGAGCGAAGCAAAAAAAAAAAAGGTCACATGTGCTTGGGGAACTTTTAGCCTACCGGTGAATGTCCCCTGCTGAAGATCATTAGAAGCAGATGTGACATTATCTACACCGACCATTTTGAAAGATTTACCGTGCGCTGTGAAATATTGCTCGGAATGCAAGGAATGCTAAAGCGCTTCGGTTGAAACGCAAAAAAAAGAAGGGTACAATGATGTCTTCAGTTGCTGAAATGGGGAAAACGTATTCAGCGGAGCACCCATTAAAGCTGGTTGCGAAGCGTCCCAAATGTCTTTAGTGTCACCACGATAGTCCAGCAGCCTAATGAAACCACACACCAGGTGAGACACAGCGATGCGTAAACAATCCTTTTTTTGCATAGCAAATAAAGTCTCCTTCTGCTGCGATCGGTGAGTGTAAAATGCACATTTAGGTACTTTTACCCGCAAGCCATGCCGCCATTCGTTTTTTTTTTCTCCAGAGAAAGAGCGTTAAATCGAAACTAATGGAATTTCTATCGCATTGCCGGTTACGGTTCCCTTCGGCTACGGATTTGTTTGCGCCTCGCGTAACTCCGCACAGACCGCCCTTTCTAGACCAGCGGACGTGTCTGTCGTGTGGTACATTCCTTGCAACACCTTCTAGCGCTTTATCGCTTGAAAATTGAAATGCACTCACGCGCGTAAAACGGACCCACTACACACACACAAATACGGTGGGAAACGGAGTGTCAAACGGGTGAGAGAGATTCGGAACTTCGATTCGTATTGCTGCTGCTGGTCCGGGCAACTTCGAATTGGTGTCAACTCGCTGGGCGAAAATGGAACGATCGAGGTGATCAAGCGTCGTCACCAGGACCCGGTCCCAGGCCGGGGAATGCACAGCCGTTTGCGGTGTGCAGCTGTTTGTTGGCCCTCTTCCCGGGAAGCGTGCTGTGTCGTTACCGTACCGGCCGGGAACGCGGGCCTGATGTAAAATGGCGTACCGAGCCGCGGTGCAAACCACATATCAGCGCGATCTATAACGCTCCCTTCCCTGTTGACGCTTCACCTCGCCCCAGTGCAATGCAAAATCTTATTATCGTCAAAATCTGCAGAAGCAAATGACAGCATTGCTTAAATTTGGAGCGTCTAGGTAATGGTTGTTCCGTGCACCCAGGGGGCCAACGGGGTGAGAAAGGGAAGGGGCGCAACGGGCTTGCTGCCTGTGTGTGTCAAACATGATATACACCGCGTAGACTTACCATGCGCTCCGACACCGGCCTACGCATGGTTGCAGGAACGCAGCGCACTTTTGCACGGTGTAGGGCCGCGGAAGCGGGTAGGGGAAGGCGGGAGAGAGGGAGAGATTTATGGACCATTGCACAGCTTGAATTCATCTCGTTCAGCGTGCCAAGGGGCTGCCAAGGGGCCGTGTACTGCCGAAGGATGGCCAGCTGTTTGTGCGTGGGGAAGGGAAGGGCTCGGGGCGGTCCCTTTCTTCTGCGCCTCGCCGTTTTGTTACTGCGCCTAGCCTGCCCCTTTTACGGGATTGCAAGGGAAAGCTGATCCGATTTCAGTTTCGGCATCGGTCCGGACGGTTTTGTGGAATGGTTTGTGAAGCCTTTTAGTTTTCAACAGTGCGCGCCGCAGCGTCGAGTGCGCTGGAAACGGAAGCCTCTTGCGAGTGTCAATCATTCCGGCGTACGTCGGGTTCGGGTGCGTACGGGCTCTCCAGACGCCTCGACATTGGTGTTACGTTTGCAGTAACGCTTACGCAAGCGCGGTACGCGCTTAGAGATAGATATGGCTGGCGCGCATATGCGGCATCGATGCGGTATTGATAGTGATTGATCTGCTCCTGAAGGGGGCACTCCCCTTTCCTCGAGGGGGAGGGGGGGGGCAGGAGACAGTAATTGACTGAAGTTATGCTTGCGCGATTGCGTGCATGTTGATGGTGGTGGTGGAGTTAGTACGATCGTAATGACAGCTTGCAAGCGAAGTTCACAGAGCGTTTCGGGGGTGCCCTGGTGCTGTGTCATTTGATTAGCTGTGTTAGCGGTGTACATTTGGAGCCCAAGCGCCCTGACAGCTGTCCCACACTGACGGAGTCTGTCTCGGGGCTGTTTCGTCTCCGCGGGACATCTCAACAAACCAAATTAGACACTGCGAACGTGCAGGCTTTGGTTGCGTTCGGTTGTGCACGGTTGATTGCCGTTTTTCACACAGCACGGGCACGATGGGAAAGGTTGAATTTAGGAGACTTACTAGCGTAGTTGACGTGAGTCACTTGGAGTACGATTCAATTTTAAAAGAATGGTAAATTTTGTTGATACACTTAGAAAATTTAAACCTTTTAAAAATGCAGATCAGTTTTATTGGGGCGTCTGGGCGTCGTTATTGGGTCGGTCCAGTGGAAGCAACTGCGTCGTCGGTCTACAACAAGCATGAGGTGCAAGACTTACATGTCTAGAGCAAAAGTTAGACTTCAAATATGACTTAAATCTCTGGAACAAGAGTAAAACACCATGGCTGGATAGAAAACCTACAGTCGTAATGTCTTTTGACGGATTGCGGATTTTGATGAAAGTGTGGTTAAAGCACTTTGGTTAGGTCTGGATCTTTATGGTCAGGTTTTCTAACGAGTTGGACTTCACCCGTAATTCTGCATTGGATTCATAAACCGCCAGGGCTAGGTCGCCTCACAATCTTGAGGATGTTCCAGAAAGAAGGAAAATTTTTAGTTTGCTTTGGATGAAAAAGAACTTATGTGAGTAATAGGTCGTTCTTCAACTAGACCAGGCACCGTGTCATAGCTGAAAGAATTAAAAAACAGCTTATAAGGACTCAAAAATTTTCTTCACAAAATAACTTCCTAGCAACACAGATTTTAGCCCTGTAAATTACTGGTTGTTGGAAAACAACAGTGACGAATCTGAAAAATGCATACCGATTGGACGGCCAAAATGTCCAACATTGATCAGAACCTCCCTTGTTTTATGAGATAAAGCATTTTGATGTATCGAGATGCTAGGTATTGTTAACCAGGAATATTGACTTCGTAGTTATTGACTTATGGAGCAGCGCTTTGAGATATCATTACCTAACATGTCCAAACCTTTTCAGTCAAACTGAGTGTCGCCTTGGCGTACCAGATAATGAGTTAAATTGGTTAAAAAAAAACATTATCTCTTCCTACAAAGTCAACATCATTCGGTTCCGCAACTCTGTAAAAGTCAAACCAAAAATACAGCATGCACACCAAAGCAATGACTGAATTCATTGTACAATTTAAAACAACGTACGTGCTCAGAACATTCAATTGATCTGTGGTTCAATGTTACTGCCTCCTGTAGCTGTATTTGAAACGTATTTTCTCTGTTTTGTCTGCCTGCATGAAGCAACCCATCGAGTACCGCTTGCATTCAAATGAACATTGCTGCTTACGTGACTTACGAACGGGGGTGCGAGCGTTTTCCGCGTTGTTTCATCATCCTCTACCCCTACGTGTGGCCTGCGTGGCCCGAAAACGATAGCAACCAAACAGACCACTGCTCCAAAACTGGGAACAGGGAGCCGCCACCCGTGAGCGAGAAAAATCCGCTCGTTTCGTACTCGATCGAACGCGCAGCGGTGAACTGAATTGCCTGAACGGTTTTGACCGGCGCTCAAAAACGATGGCAAGCGATGGGGAAACAAATATGTGTTAATTAGCAACCCAATTAGCATGAGTGGGGTGAGCTTCCAAACATGCTCGAGGCACACGAGGCTGCAAAAGGTTGAACTGCGTAGAAAAGTGTTGTTTTTTTTTTTGACTTATGATTCTACCACCCGGCTGGGTGTGCGCTGCCAACAGCATCTTGCGAAGCGCGAGTTCAGAAAAATCAAAATAGTCAAACGAAGCGAGAAAAAGTAAGAAAGAAACGCCAAGTGTGCTGCCACGGGAAAGCATTCAAGTGAAACGATTTGCTTCGAAAGCCGGGCGGCTCGCGATGAGGAGGATGCGTCCGCAGCTACTGGAATTTGACTCCCCGAGGGCAGTCCGAACACGAGGAACCATCAAACACCGGGCGTTTACAAAGTGGTCACTTCCGTGTGAAGAAAAGTGTGTAGTCTACTCGTGTTCGCCCGTGAACCGCTGATCTTCTGGTGCGTACGGTTTCTATCGGGAGGGATTTTCGACCGTAGCGTAGCGATGGGGGTGAAAATGAAAAGCCTGCAGGGGGCGTGTGGCTGGGAACTGCTGCAAGATCGGACTAGTTTTACGGATGAAAGTAGGTGCGGCGGGTGCTCTGTATGCAAAAAAGTACGTAAAAGTGTCTGATTTCTCATGTCCAGCATTCCAGGACAAGGGGATGTCTAGATCACACAAAGAGGGTTTAAGTGGTAAGTGGTTTTATTGACAGTGTGTATGAACATGAGTTTCTACAAAAAAAAGGAACGAAAATTAACTAATTTATATTGAACCAATTCAAACAAACCTAACCACTTTAGAAAAGCTGTAGCAATCGTATGGTAAATAACACATTTTTCTGAACCGTAGATAATGGTGCACAAAGACTATTTAGGCGTGTTTTAAAATTATTTCGTCACATCATCTGGTTCGAAAATAAATGAAGGAGATGTTATTAGCTGAGTTATATATTACCAACAAATATAAAATACAATTTACTTCATTCTAATTTTACAAACTGAGCTTTTCTAAATTTAAAATTTTGCTTCCTCCTTCCGTAACTTTACTGCAAAGTGCAGAGCATCAGTGATGCTGTAATCCGATAAACATGTTGATCATTAATGTCGATCAATTTTTTTTCATTTTCGTGGTTCACACTTTTGCGATCCTACTTTTACAGAAAAAATGCTCTTTGATGGGGAAATACATAAGAGAAGATCATCGTATTCCATGTTTTCTATTCAGCACATCCACCAGCTGGGATAAAAAAAAAATAGTTGAATTGACTTAGTGACGATAGAATGAAAAAAGGGAGACTTTAATAGACTCAATCTTTCTATTCGTACAAACTACTCGATTATAATTATAACCACATGTCGTTTGATTATTGCACTTCAACAAGATCTTCGATCCACCATAAACCGGTAGCATGCGTATGGGCACAAGGTCTCGTTTCACTTGTTGGTGGCAAGATATAATTTTATTATCCTCACAGTCCCACCCGGCACTACATCTACGGCTTTTGTCGCCCCACGTTGGAAAGAAACTGTCGATCGGGTGGTGGATATGTTCTCTGGCCAATTGCACTGCAAAAGTACCCGACGAGGCAAGAGCAAGAGCTTGGAGCCCGGGGAAACCCGTTGTGTAGCAAATTAAACAAAGAACCATTGGAAAACGCGCAATGGCGCACTCCTCCAAAACAGGCAACCCGACACAGTGCGGGGTTGCCGGTGGTATGCGTTTGTGCGCCTTCAATTTAATCATTAATTCAACGCCGTGAAAAAGTGCGCACGGTGCAACGCAAACCAGCCACCGCTCGGATAATTCGCCATTCAATTCACTGTTCCTTTTCTGGAACTGTTGTGCAGTGCCATGGCGAGAGCGAGTTGAACAGGGGGGATAGTATTTGAGGTTGCGATGGCAAGTAAAGGAACCAACGCTCAACGAAAGTGGCAAAATGGATGCACTTAAGCTAGGGGTAGAGGCAGCATTCCGTCTTGTGGCAAGAGTAAGCTTCTCTATCTTCCCATTCCATTCTCGTTAGCTCTTCGGGGCGAACGCTTTCTGCTGATGACCTAAGTGCGCTCTAGAAGCTCTCGAAGAAGTCGAGCGCAGATCATTATTACCTCAGATGCTCCGATGCAAACAGCAAGAGGGAGGAATGCCGCCGAGGGAGCGGGTGCTGGTGCGGTCGTGTGTAATAAAAATATTAAATTTATGAAGTGTGGTAAGTTTCGCCACACTGCCCGGTTCCATAAAGACGCCTTATGTCGTTTAAATAAATAGCCTTAATTTTAAGTGCTATGATTAAGGTCCACTCAGATTGTTTCCCGGTGCGCTGCCACGGATGGGTGTGAGAAGCTCGGGCGTGTGTGGTGTTTGTGCGGGGCAGTGCGGTTGGGATGCGGAAGGGAGAGCACTGTAATAAAGTAAATATTTGCTCACGACGTCTTCGATGGATGGTGGAAAACAGTTGAAGAGATCTTTGAGCGGTTGGTTCAGGATCGAGACCAGGGCTCATGACAGCCCGTAAGAGCAGAACAAAAAAATAAAAAAGCAAGAAACAAGTTTGTGAGGCGGTGGATCGTAAAATTTCATTAACACAGCCCCCAACAGTCGATCACGTAATTGGGATGGAAGGGTAGTAAGGTTTACGCGCCGGCAGCAAAGGGAAGAAAACGTAAAGTAAAACGTGTTACTTTTCAGATCAGTTAACGATATTGTTACGGTCGTGCATTGGCGTGGTTTTGTCGTTTTCGCGGCTAAGGAGCTGGGATTCCGGTTGGGGTGTGAAATCGAGGGGAAAATTATTCGAACCATGATCGAGTACAATCGAGTCCCCACTCTGGTGGGGGAGGTAAATGAGCTTTAAATAAGCTTAAGCTATAATAGCCATTTATGTCTAATTGAAGCGAAGGTTGCTGTAAGAAAATATCACCTTAAAACTAAGAAATGTTTGCCTTCAAAGACGCAACAAAGGTTTGCACAAGTACGAAAAAAAAACAACTTTTTTAAACTTTTTTGAAATATAATTTCTTATTTAAAAAAGAAAACACTATTAGTACTCTTACACTAATACACTATTAGTACCCAAATTCACAATACAATTTCTCTTGTCTCGTATGTTTCACTCTTTCTTTTAGCTATATCGCCTTTATCCATTTCGAATGGAGCCTGCCCAACAGCTCAGCTACCCCTAACCCAATTGCCCGTAGCGTATGGAAATGGATACAATGTGCATAGACGCGCAGTGAAATGAAATAATTAGGCATCACCTTTCCGAGCGCGATCATCATTGCAATGCCAGCTCCCACGTGCAGTGTGCAGCAAAGTCGTGTGAGAAACTGTGTGCCCCACCAGCATTCCAGCATTTCCACGCGAACTGCATTTTTCTTGAATGTGTCTTTTCTAAGGTGATAGTTTACAGTTGTCGATGGGCTTGATGGAACCCACATGCTACGCCCTCGCAGCTCGCCAGATCTTTCACCAAACGGCAGGTGGGAAACGCGAACACAGTGCCGTAAGTAGGTAACGGAGGGGGCCACGGGGCGAATGGTGGGTTTATGATTAAGAGAAAGTGATGTACATGGAGTGTGCGGACAGGTGCCAATTCGAATCGAAACCCTTACTTACACGCCCGTCACAGCGGCTTTGCACCGTTACCGTTAATTTGCGATTCGTTTCCACCAGGGAGGACAGGCTGCAGGTTGGCAAGTAGTTGATGGCAGGAGAAATAAAGAGGCTAGTTGGGGAAATGTGACAGGTGGAATGCATTTAAGTTTATCCGTTTTTTTGCCTGAAGTAAGTAAAGTGGTGTAAAAAGAACGTTTTGAAGACACAAAACATGATTGTTAAACACGTACTTCACGTATTCTTGATTCACGCTAGCGTCCCCTGGTGGCAAATGGGTAAACTGTTTTATATCGTGAGTCATGATTCAACTCTGTAGGCTGAATTTTCACTGAAACTGGTTGAAAAAAAAAGTTATTGTAACGAGTGTAGCAAGCTGTATTGCGAGTATTTCACGCTTTTCTTATCGTAAAACGATTTAAAATAATGAAAATACTGCGATCGCTGGGTGTGCGAGCCGAAATGGGCTTTGGCAGCTTTCGCTAGCTGTCAACAGGTGGCGCTAGAGTGAAACACAATCACGCTAGCTCACTGTTTTTTAATAGCTGTGTAGAAGAGTTTTTCTTTTGTATAAAATTAATTTTATAGCATTCAGATGTTTTCGTTGTAGTGCAGTTTGCTCAAAGATTTCATTGAAGTTACAATGTATTTTCTTTATTGTTGCAAGTGTACATCAAACTCCCCCTGTCAATGCTGTACCAGCAGGCAAGTTTGAAGTCTCTTTGAAGCAGCGGGAGAAACATAATCAGTATTATCCCAGTGACGTTTCTGGAGCAAACTGTTCTCTCAACGCCACTGCCCAGTATCGTTACTGTTTCATTGCATCGATTTGCACACATTCCAATGGTTCGTACCGCAAACCAGTGCACAAAGCTACCACGAGAGGATCATTATTACATTCACAGGCGCTTGCACGCTTGCCGCACTCGCAGCAGCAACATTGTAAACAGTGTCGGAAAACAACGGTCAAGAAAGTACGAACACGAACAACGGCAGCAGCAGCAGCAGCAGCAGTGTGTAGTGTACTCATCAACACTCGGTTCGGACAACTCGCGGTGGACAATTCAGGTGCGACATGTGGGAAATAGTCACCACCTTGACCACTCGGTTGTGTGCTCGATTGCACAGAGGGGACACGGGGACGGGGGCAATAAAAACCACAACCACAATCGGCACCAACTGGCAAGGCAAGGAGACTTCCCAAACGATCAGCTTCCGTCTTCCGCCGTGGCCGTCGTGTGTGCGTCGTCTTGCGCGCTGGTGTGGTGGCGCATGTGGATCGCTCTCTCTCTCTCTCTCTCTCTCTCTCTCTCTCTCTCTCTCTCTCCCAGAGTTGCGTACCGGTACGCGGGGTGAAGATACCGGCTGACGGTTGCCATTGTGGAATGCCAACTACCCATGGGCCAGTAACAGTCACCGGCAACAGCCATCATTCGAGCATCTATTTTTCCCATCTTGGTTTGTTTCTGCTGGCCTGGTGTCTTTCTGGTGTCGCTTCACCGTGCCCGAGACGATCGATCGAGCCCGGCTTGCGGTCACAACATTGTAGGCGCAAATCATTAACATTGCACCGCAGGTTTACACTTTGGTTTGCTTTTTGCTGGTTCCTCCCCCCGACCTCCTTTCATTGGAGCACGGGGCTGTTCGCATGTGCAATCGAATGCGTTCGCTGCATCCGAACGAGTGTGAGAGGCATCCGAAATGGAACAAACCTCGCTTAGGGGGGGTCAGAGAACGACCGGCTGCAGGAGGGAGCGTAATTGCTAGAGATAGCTCAGCACGCGGGCAGGAACGGTTCTAATGCTTTAAACGTGCACCATGCCCCACAAAGCCATCGTCGGGCACTTCCGGGCGCGCAGTATTACAGCAAGCAAACACGACGTGCGATGTGCGTTCCCTCGGGCCGAGAAATCCTTTCTGCTGACGCGGGTATGTGGAACACGGAACGTTTGGTATGTGCCGACAGTGGCTCGTGTTGAAGACGCAAGTTGCGCACCTACGCAAAAGCGCATTCCTTCGCAAAAAAAAAATCGAGATGGAAAGGAGAAAATAACCGAAAAGGTTAAGTTCGGCGAGGTACTTCAAGGGCATCGCTGACACGGGGTGACTGATGGGCCGGGAAATGTGTCACCGGTCTGTGCCCCGTGCGCTGTCCGTCCGGCGTGCCGGTTTTGCCGACGAAATGAGACGAAATATGCACCGCCACGTCGGTTTGGCGAAAGAACGTTCGTCCAAAAACCGACAGCATAGAAATGATGGCTTTAAGTGTGAGAGGATCGCTGGTACTATCGTTAGTACTGTACAGCATTCGAACGACCTGTGGGACTGGAATTCTTAGAAATTCTTTACATGCGCCGCATGAGCTTACATCAGTTTAAAACGTTTTATTTGCCATCATGCTTTATAGTACTAGAAAAAGAGAGATTGTTTTAGACGACAGTAGTACACGTTTCAAGCGCTTCTGCTTAAATTGATAATATTAAGTTAATTCCTCACTTCAAAATGCTATTTTAGTTTTTCATGTGTCAGAAGTTGTATGTCATTAAAAGATGATTCATTATCGTTGCCCTAGGTATTACCGTGCGTGAGAAAACCGAACTGAAAGTTTAGAAGAATCTTGTAGAGCTAGTGTTAATATAACGTTGTTAGCGAAATTGTTGTGAACTGTAAACCATGCTCTTTTTCATAATGACACCAGTTCTGTGGAAATTGTATACATATAAATTGATATTATGTTTTATTTCAGCCATCTATTTCACTTGAAGTACTATTTTTATTTAAATGGTTACGTTTTGCCCCATCATGCTCGCTACTTGTGTAAGACACAGCAGAGTAAAGATGCATCATAGCGCTCTTCACCTGTTAATCCCATTGAACGCACAATTATCAGACAGTGGAACCCGAATTCCCACCGGGAATGTCACAAACACTGACGACACCAGATACTCTGGCTGTATTTTGATGTGTACTTTGCCGTTGTAACAAAAAAAAGAACGACCAACGACTCTGTTTACTTTGTAACACGCTCGCCATGCGTTCCTCTAGCGTACCGATTCGCTCGGCTTCTCCATTTTTTTTCCCAAACCAACATAATTTCAATCAGACCGAATGTTGTGCGGCGAGATACATGCAAGTACTTGAAATGTGTCGTTTTTTTCAACTTCCCAGTTTTTGCCTACATCTTCCCGTGCAGTCGTTCCGCAATGATGGCACAGGCAACATTGTTGCCAAAAGCGACAGCGTTCGGTTCGAGGCCGAGAAACCGATCTCAATTCAACCGCATTGATGGGAGCTTGGGACTGCTGCCGATACTGCTGCTGCGCCCATATGCTTTCCTGCCCTCGGGGAACACTTGCTGCCACCAGCATCGTCAGACAAGCCATGTGGCCGGCCATGGTATTACCTGCTGTGTAGGCTTTCGCTGTCTCTCTGGCGATGGTTACGCGCAATCAAGCTAGCTAGTAAAGGCACGGCAATATGCAAAGTGAGGTGGATCGTTAAATGGTTAAATTAACAAAAATGTAGCAACCCCGACAGCAAGCTGAACCACTCTGCAGTTCTAACATCAGACTGGTTATGGTGTGTCAATTAAGAGCGCGTGTGTGCGTGTGTGGCAGCGAACAGCAAAGTTCAAACTGTGGGATGGAAGTCATCGATTATCGGGTTGCGTTTCTCGTGTCTCGTGTGGCATCGATGGAACCATGTACTCCTTTTTTATCATACATGGTCACGCTTGTTCAACTTTTGCATAAAAAAGCACACCAAGGTTGGTGCAGCATGGGCGAGGAGGATTGTGATTGACGTAATCGATAAGACAGTTGCTG
Organism: Anopheles epiroticus; assembly: GCA_000349105.1. Classification (NCBI taxonomy): domain Eukaryota; kingdom Metazoa; phylum Arthropoda; class Insecta; order Diptera; family Culicidae; genus Anopheles; species Anopheles epiroticus. The sequence goes on from KB669792.1 coordinate 304,694, forward strand.
TGTACGGGATTTATCACATCCTTCATTCTGTGATACGCGAAAAACAAAAACGCGTTATCAAAGGCTGATATCGCACGCTTCTTGCGGCAAGTGGCGGGGAGAGGTCACACGTGGCCCAAAATCGCGTGCCAACACTTTCGCGACACCATGCTCCCACACTCGGAGGAGGGTCTGTTTTATTGACTGAGTTTTAGCGCCACCGGGCCCTCCGCTCGTGGTGAAAATGTGTGAACAAGGTGCAAATGTGTGAATTAGCCGGCCGGTAGGGCGAGTTTTGCACTTGTCTTGGCCACGGGGTTCGGCTGCAGCCGGTTGTTGGATTTTTGCATCTCCACTTACATACATCGAATCAAAGGGGAATCAGCGGTAATTTTCGAATCGATTGTTTATTACCTTTGAGTTGTGCGTTAGCTAATGACATGTGAAAAATAGAGCTCGGTTGATAATAAGCATACTAATAAGCGATTGAATTTCGATTTGCCATGGCACTGTTTCATTTCTACCCTCGCAGGCAAATGGAGAAATGATTTATTATGATAAAAGTAGTGAAGGGGGAAGTGCAGGACATTTTTGTTATTTATTTGCTAGATGGTTTAAGTTACTTAATATCTTCAAAAAACATCCTTAGCTGTATGAAATTAAATACTTGAAGGTTTTTATTGAAGTGTAATACTTTGATTTTATTAAAACAATCAAGAACATAAATTTTACAAATACTAGAAGCCTTTTTAGTTAAACTTGAAATCAAATCAGAGCAGAGCCCGAAAAACTATCTTTGCTTGTCATTAACTAACTAAGCATTGCCGCATATTGAATGCGGTATTGTCTTTATTTGATTTTGATTTAACTATTTTTGCAAGCAGAAAGGGTCTGCATTTTCGTTCTGCTTAGCATACGTCAAGGCTTCGAAAAAGTTATTTCTTTTTATTTTGTTTATGCCATGTTGGTCTGAAAAATATAAATTATTTTAATTAAAATAATCAAACCTTGAAAATCATGAAACTGCTCCTAACAAAGACTACTTTCAGTCTGTTATGTATTGTTTTGATTTAAAGCTCGGCTTTAATCGGTGGTACCGGTGAGTAAGATCCGCGATTAGACATCATACAATATTTGTAACTGCCGGGGTCGACGTGGTGTAGATGGTGTTAGATAGACAATCCGGTAGCTTCGATTTATTATCAGACTGCGTGTACAATTAAACTGACGTCTTAGCTTGTCAATCGGGCAATGTCATGCTTATTTATCCTTTGCAAAGAGGTGCGTAAATGTATTCTATATATACGTTATTCTGTATGTGTTTCGATCCAATCTGTTAACACGATTGCTCCAAAAGTTAAGTCTTTATAGGGACGATCAGACAGAATCTAAATCAGGCCACAGCCTCGTTTGGGCAACGGCCACTGGAGAGTTTAAGACGTCAAAGCAAATGTTTACGAGAATCGTTGTAGTATCGACGAAGCTGCATTGGCTGCTGAAACCTCTGTAATCTCTTTGAAAAGTAGATATTACAGCTTAAAAGAATTGTAATTATTTCCTCATATCTGTGTGTTACCACACGTAACATCCACCTGAGAACATAAAATCAGAAACTGAACGAAACATCAGGGAGACGCATAGCGCGAGACCAGTTTCTTCTGTACGCACGGCCCTAAAGACGGAGCGAAACCTCTTGAGAAATGGACTTCCCGATCGGGGCGGTGCTAAACGTGTGTAAGTGTCATGTCTCATGATTCCGCATCGTGCGATGAACCGCGTCGACCGCGCTCTCAGTGATCGGATCAGTGATGCGATCGAACCGGATTGGCACTCGATCAAAACAGTTTTCTTCGTCGGCGTTTTCCTCCGTCCGACCGTACTCCCTTCGCCGGCAGTTCACCGATATCGACGAGTGGCGAGTGCGAACCACTCTCGCAAGAGCAGTGCACTTCCGTTTCTCAGCCGTCTCTTCTCGATGGCTTCTCCCTTCGAAAAAAAAAACCGAAACACCCAAGCGAAGATGAGTGAGAGAAGCAGGCAGGCGCGAGCATGGGAGAAAATAAAGAAGCTTTCGCCGTTCGGTGGAGGCGAGGAACCGGTCGCCCGTGGGTAACCTAATCTTCTCGAAAGGTGTCTTTTTATTAGGCTTTATTAGTTTGGTTCCCTCGCCGGTTCCTCTCTGCGGCAGACCTGATCACTTCTTTCCCTACAGCCCGTTATCCGATTGGGGTTGTATGGGTGTCTTTTTTTTTCTATTTCCTCAAAGCTGTGCAAGTGTGATTTCGTCGATCGTGCGCTCGCTTCAATTTTCTGTCGCATCATCGTTCTTGCCTTCCAACCGATACGACATTCTTCCAGCTTTTAATCGAGACCTATCGATGTCTTCAAAATTTCACCACCAGCGGGGTCCAGCGGTTCAGCAACCGCATTTGGACAGTGCGCTTAACGTGGATTTCGCTCGTCGTTTGGAGGATTGCTTCCTTTTTGGTTGTTTCGTTTGGTTAGTGGGATATATGGGAAGCGGAATAAATTAACCAGTTTCCTGGAGAGGACGCTGTGCCATGTCGGTTTTGTCGGTAAATTATGCAGTAGTAGTTTCAGGTAGTTTTGTACAGCAGAGGAACATTTTCTCTTTCTTAAACATTACATATTTTTTTACCTCAACATATACGTTGCAGAGATCTGGATTGTAAAGAAATCTCGATGAGAAAGATAATGAAAGCTCATTCAAGCCGGAGTTTTTTTTTCTGATCGTTTCTTCGAATCGAAGATTTCTGCTAAATATATTTTAGTTCTTGGAACTTTAGCCATCAAGTTAAAAGAAAAACTATAAATTATTAATCATATTAAACTGTTGAGTATAGTGTTGAATGATAAAAATTCAATATGAGTATGGAAATTTAAAATAATTAATGGCTCTAGCACTGTAAAACTCTGAAGGCATCGCTCTAGAAACCATTATTTAGAAAGGATAAAATGTTGTCCTTTTCTGGTCAATAGAGTGTTTTAATTGTGAACCGCCCTATTTGTATCGATTTGCTCGATTTTGCTCGATTGAAATATGCTATATTCATCCATCTCAGTTATTAAAACAGACGAAGAAACACACTAAACACAACACTAAAGTACATTCCTCGTAAGCTCTTGAACATCTTAAGATTATGAGCTGCTGGCGAGAAAACCCTCTCTTTGGAATTTCACTACCGTTCATCGATTTCCGATGATCGTGTCGAATGAAGTCACCAACTAATCATAACGAACCGGACCCACCGGAGTGAGCAGGTTGGGCCATACCACCACCCCTGGGAACCACTTTATTAGCGCTGTGACTGTGACAGGAGCATTGGATATCTCTACCAGCTTTCCATATGAAGTCATATTTTACGACTCACGCAAGACACAGGGGCCTGCCACCCCGGTTTGGGTGGGGAAATATTGAAATTCTTCTCATATGTCAGAGCTGACCACCCTCGACCTCGGAAAGGCCGCAGCGGTTGGACTCGTGTGGGGGTGTAGCTTCGGGAGCTCCTTGCGCCATTCCTGCCCCATTTGCCCTAATGGTTCACCATCGTTCGTAACCGGTCAGCCCATCGATTCATTACACGATCGACTATATCGTAGTTACGTTCGTTCAATATGTGTTCAATATGCTAGTTGCGCACTAAGATGACACCTTGCGGGAGCAAGTGGGGGGAAAAGACGGAAAGACGCAGGGTATCGTTCGCCAAGTGACTAATAGGAGCCAATAACAGTAATAGCTGGTCAACAATGAGCTTCGATAGGATTTGGAAAATTGCTCCCTAAGCACCGTGCCGTTAATCATCGTTCGATGCCACCCGGTCGATTATTGGGTGCAGTTACGGCGGTGGTCCCATGCAAAACAACGTGAAGCAAGGTCCACTAGCGGCGAGCCCGTTGCCTTGGATAAACATTAGTTAGCGCTTGGAAATGGAGATGTGCTTGCGAGGTGTGTCCAGTGATGGTAGTGCGCAGAACGCGGAGCTAAAAGGTTCGTCTGCTTCGCTATCGAACCTAGATGATGATAAGTTTAATCTTTATTGTTGCTGGATGTAAATTTCCCGATGGTTGGCAGGAAAATAAGCAAACAACAGTCGAAAAAAAGCACCAACTCTACTGCAACACGCGCCCCCGGGGAAGCGTTGAGAGGTCGCGCCGTCTTGGGCTGGGAAGTGTGGATTCTGCGCGACTGGCGTGAACACACACAGCACGCCCGCTTGTCCATTGGTGTGGGTGTAATCCCACCAACCCGAACCCGCGACACATTTCATTTCCGAACTCAAGCTTATTTATTTATTTATATTTGTGTTTCAAGCATTTTTTTTAAGCATTTTGAGCCGATCTCAAAGGAGGTCTACATCGTCCACTTCTCTGCGGAGTTTGCAGAGTGTGCGAGAGATGCAGTGCGGTGGTCTTGGTTTTGACTTGTGTTGTGTTCTCGGAGGAGCTGGGAAGGTGGAATGTCGTAAGAGCCAAGGTGTGAGGTCTAGCCATTACTACTTAATTCGCGCTACCCGTCCCATGGCATGGCGGGCGATTTGGTTTCCACCTCGGACCACACTGACTAATGGTTTATCGATTCGATCGTTTTCGATAGCATGATAAATGGTTTGCCGTGCGGTTTTGCGCGGAAAGGAATGCACATATGTTGCTGCCTTTTTGCCTATCGATGACATTTTTTTTCCTCTCGAGACAGTACCTTCCATTACTTTCGACCATGATAAGATGAGACTTTTAAAGGTGTCCTTCAGTGCTTGAAGCTGTATAATGTGCTTTAAATGAATCATCCTGCTTGTTTTTATTCGTCCTCCCATTTTCTGTAAAAGCAATTTAAACTGAAGTTTTGTTCGATATACTTCTCCCAAGCGCGGTACGGGTACATGTTGGTGGGCTTCATTTTATCAAAAGCCAAGGCTGCCGCTGCCTCCGTTTCCCTACGTCATCCGCCCGGCCGGGGTGTTTTTGTAGGGCAAACATTTCAATAACTGACCATCTGGTCAGCCGGTTCTCCGGCGTCTACGCAGTGCTGCACAGTCCTATGATTTCCGTCTCCCCCGTGGGCAACACAATAAATCTCTTTCGCAATGGCAGCCTCATGCCTTAGCGCTTCGGTTTCGCGCCCCTGCGCCGTTACCCGCCGATGCTGCAACCGCCACCGGGCTGCCGTGCGTGGGCTGTGGGATTAGTATCAGCACTGTGGCAAGGAACCACCCGTCTCCATCCCCTCCCCTCAGCGTGTGCAACAGCACAAGGATGCGTGTGTATGCCGGGGACGGATTATGAGCTCATAAAACGGCAAACGATGCGTACCCAGGGTGTGATGCCGGGTCCACGTCATGCGCCTTCCTGGCGCGAGCTTTAATATCCCATTCCATGTCGGAGGTGGTGTTTCCAGGGTTTCGTTGGGGCGGGTCGGGAAGGGTGGTCTTTTATTTTCTCATTTCAAAAGCTTCAATTTTAACGATTATCACGCTCTAATTTAAACGTTATTTACAACGTTGCTGTTAGAGGGAGGAGGAACACATGCACCGGGGCACGCTGCAGCGAGCCGACAGGGTGTCATCTTTGCTTGAGCCTAACGGTGAGCCTGGGAGCATTGGATGGGTTAGTTGGCGCGGTAATTAAAGCTACAAACCGTCGTTAAACTGTGCTGATAACGACCAACATGCAAAAGGATATTGATTGTTATCAGGGTGAGGAAATGGTACAAGAAATAGTTTTAAGATGGCAATATAATGCCAGGCTAGCAATACGGTTTGCCCATTACTATGGAAATAAAAATAATGCCGAACTGTTTGATATATATCAAGACAGTAAATATTAAGAGTGTGATAAACTTCAATCAGTCAATGATAGTCATTAAAACTATGATCACTTTAACTAGCGCTCAATTGACATTCATTTCTTCGTTAAAACTATGCATAAGAGAACAGAATGCTTACCCCCCAAAATATTGCTACTACCAAAGAGATTTTTCCCATGACTTTAGTAGTTCTCGTGTTACGAAAATTTACGATAAGCTAAACCGCATATGTTGCAATAGTAACATACATAAATAAATTTGAATTTTAAGAAAAGAAAACTACGAAAATATCATTTTTAATTCGTCAAAATTTTATTTAACGAAAATATGTTTTCCTGCTCGAGACAAACGGCTACGAGCTAGGCAACTTTAAAGACTTTACTCAAATAAATCGAATGCTGAGACATGCAATTCAAAGCATCTTAATAAATCATTTGAATGTGCTAGATCACTGAATGGTAGTAATTTTTGTTTAAAGATATATGTCGGTTTACCAGCATAAATATCATTTATTATTGCGTTCACATTTATGTCTGTTACATGTGGTGAAAGCAATATGTGTCACAGAATGTAATCTTTACATAATAAAAAAGTACAAAAAGGTTAGAGAATATGATTTATTTATTTTATTTTGATTCAACATTTTCTAATCTATTGCACTTTAGGTGCATTCTTTTTTCAGCGAGCTGGTAAAAAAATTGCTACCGACGTCCAGGTTCATTTTTTTTACATAATTTTCTTACATAAATCCACTCATTGCCTATCATTGCCGGGGGATCGGAAACTAGAAATAAATTACCTCCCTTGAACTAGGCGCTAAAGAAAACAAAAAGCAACGCCCTTGTCTGAGGGATCGCGCCAGCACACCCCGAACCAGTGTTGACACGTAAGCGACCGGTGGCTGCTGAAAGCGCAGTTGAAACCATCATCCTAACAGGTGATTTTTGTTGCTTTATTTTACTTTCCAAATCCTGCCACTCCCCTCGAGTTGCGCCCGGTGGAAAAAAAGGGAAGGCTTGCCCACGCTATCTAGGTCTCCGCGCCATTATTTACTCACGATGATGATGCACACTTGGTTGAGGAATTTTAGGGCTAGACTTGGCGATGAGGAGATTGTGCATTGAGTGTAATGTTCAGTTTTTGCTGCTAATATTGCTATTAAACGAAAAATGCTTTACCAAAGACAAGCGGCAAAGCGTCGCCTTTGTGGATGACCTTTCGCCGTTTCGGAGGTGAAAGTAAGTTCAGTTATTTATCTCACTTCTTGGGAGGTCGGTTTAGCGACGTAAGAGAGGCTTTTTTGTCGTTTCGTCTAACCTCCCAACGAAAAACGCATCTTACACATTTTTTTTTTTGAAACATTGCAAGGCATGTAAAAAAAACGGTGAAATGAAAGTAAAAGCAAAGTATTAAGGGAGGATGCTGAAATTAAAAACAAACCACCGGCACAACGGGGCAAAAACGAGCCTACCGGACGCCCGTAATGGAACGGGCACACATTAGCACTTAATGCGGTGCGAACATGATGCATTTGATTTGATTTCGGGCTACGGGCTTTTCGGTGGCGGTGCGAGCAAAACCAGCTCACCCCTTCAAACCGCACAACAACTACAAGGAAACAGATAAAAACACAAAACGGCTTTCGGCCTAATCGGTCGAATATAAAAGTTAACAACATTCTCTCTCTCTCTCTCTCTCTCTCTCTCTCTCTCTCTCTCTCTCTCTCTCTCTCTCTCTCTTTCTCTCTCTCTCTTCCGGGCGTGATTCCTCCCCCGGGGGGCTCGGGCAATTGGCAGAAGGTTGAACAAATTTTTATGGCTTCCTATATGATGCACATCCCCGCGTACAGACACACACCACAGGCAGAACAGGAAACCCTTAGCACGGGTGAAAGGGGTCGAAGAAAAGCGTCCCGAGCGTGTTGCGAGATCGTTTTGCCGTTTTGTTTCAACCTTTTTTTTTGTTTGTTTTTTTTTTGCAAACCGGAAACCGGAAGGGACCGGTTGATGGTGTTTGCGAAGGAAGTGTCTCGTTTGTGGTGCGCCGTCGCTCCACGCTGCAACCGGCACTCGTCGTCCGTAAAAGCAATGGCCGGCACACGGGTTGCGGTATATTTGCATAACGCGGCAACATGAATGTCGTTACGATCGGAACGCTCCCAACTCCGGCCCGGGTACAGCCTGTGTTGCAACCCGTTGTGGTGGGAAAGGGGTGAAGGAAAGGCGGAGGGAGCTACTGGTGTGTGGCATTTTCAAATGCCAAAGCGAGCAGAAGAAACGAAGCGAACCGCTCCGCCGGCTCCGAATGGGAGCGATGGCGCGCGGAAGACGATGATGCGTCAAGCATAAGCGAAAATTGACCGGATAAGTGAGCGGTACGAGTCTATTTGATGAAGTTATTCCTCCCGTGGCCGGCTGGGAAAAGGGGCTTCAGACATTGGGAAGGGAAGGTGGGGTTGCTAATGCTAATAGTAAAAGGTCGGAAAAGGTTGTGTTTGGGGGCGCGCGCGCGCTCGAGCACTGTGACAGTCTAATGATTAGGGTGGTCAGGGCATGATGTTGCTACGATCCGAATCCATCGCCGGTGCAGGAGATCGTTTGACAAGGGAAAGTCTGGACAAGTCGGAAAACTTACGCGCCGACCTTTGGGAAATATTCAGCCGTGGTAAAGGGAAATTAACTCCTTTAGCCTTTTGTGGGATTTGTTTTAGTCTCTTTATTTGTCTGGCAAAAGCACTTGAGAAGATGCTTTCGGTAAAATAATTTGCAAAGCTCGTACATTCTTTCAGTGCCCGAGTTTTTTATACATAACGTGTTAAAGTAAATATTTCCCGTAAATGCGTCGGAATGCATGATCCTTTTGTCTGATTTAGCCAAACTGAACGCAGAACGTAACTTTCTTTTTAAAGGACATTTTCAAGCCAGTTTCATATGGCAGATGTAATATTTCAGATTTATTTTCTGTTTTAAATTGGAAACTGAAACCAGCAATCGTAAAATATGTTTTCAAATAATTGTAAATATTTGTTGTTTTATTTTTTAATTTTATGATTTTCAAAAAACAATAACTACACGACCGTAAAGCCCCACAAACATGAAGTGTAGTTGCCTAGCGTGAGCTTGGTTCACACCAGCACCAGCCTAGCGGTAGCTGGCGGAACTGATTATCATCGCGATAAGATCCCGCTGTGTTAAAAGCGAAATTCCAAAGCGAATAGAACAATTTATTAATAAAATTCAATCTAAGATTAATTATTTTTATCATGATGAATTATCTGTTTTGTTAAAAATATTCTCGACGTTGAATATGGCTTTTTGCAATCATGAAGAAGTTTTTTTGAATTACTAAAAATGTTGATTTTTAACAAAAAAGCTCAAACAAACTTTAATCCATCAAATATACTTCCCTTACCTCCCTGCAAACGAGTCGCGAAAACGTGTTGCACTATGTGTTGAAATGACTGCGCGAGCAAACTGCCGCCGCCGCCACCGCCGCCGCCACTGATTAGCTGCCCGCGTGGCAGTAACAGCAGATTTCGCGAGTTAATTTAATTGATAGAAAACCTCGTACCGCGGTCGCCGGTCGGAAAAGCGGTCCCATTTGCGGGATCCCTAATGCACTGCCGGCCCTGTTAAAGTGTCCCTTTTGCCCCGCTTAGGCGGGGTCTGATGTCGCGAATTAAGATAATCATTTCATTGAACCGCCACGGGGGACGAGCTGCGGGAGGGTGCTCCTGCTGCCACTGCCGCACCCTGTGTGCCGCGAAAATACCGTCCAATTAGTTCGCATTGACAAGTAACCGTCAACGGGCGACAGTGGGAAACAGTGGCCCGTGTGTGTGTTTGTTTTTGGTTAGCACAGTCCCTTTCGGTGGCAGCACGATCTCTCCACCGGGACTCCAAAGGCTAAACGTCCGACAAGCTTCTTTTTTTTTGCGTTGCATAACCGGCTGGAAGCGGGCGCAGTGGGAGGAACAGCCCGCTAAATCTCGCCCGTCTGTCGGTCGGGAAAGCGAAAGTTGGCCGGGGTAGCTGTCTTTTTTTTTATTATGCTTGGCGAAAAAGCATAATGCTACCCGGCATTCGCGGTGGTGGATCGAGTGCAGAAATAGCCATATTAAAGCTGCCGGGCTGGAATGGCGAGACGAGAGTGCAAACGGACGTAACAGTGTGGGCGATCGGACGCGGTGGATCGTGTTCGTTTTCATTAAAAGCAAACATCATTATTTGGCGAGACGCGGTTACCACTGCACGGGAGGGGCCGCAGCATCGTGGACCCCTAAACGGGGAAATTGAAAACGAAAGGAAGAGCGAGTGGCAGCGAAGGGAGAAGGCGTATTTGCTGTTGATCACCAAATACCTTACCCAGGCCCTTTTTTTGCAAATGCAATTGTTAGCGGAACTTTTTCACTCTTTCCTACCCACAGCCACCCGATCGTGCCGTTGGTTGGTGGGTGGTGAAATTCCTAAATTCCTGGCTGAGCACTCTGTTATGCTCCTATGGAAAAGCAAACAACATAAATATTAAACTAAGCAAAATAAACATCGGTCCTCGGGCCTTAGCAATGGGAGGGAAAAGATCATCGTCTGTTGTACGGCACCGAGCGCAAAAGCAGCATGGGATCGGCGACTGCTGTCCGCTTCAAGGATCAATTTCTCGCCCCGAAAAGGGGAAAAGGGAGCGTGCGCGCGCGTGTTTGGCTGCCTCCCATCTATCACGATCGCGATCTTTTGCAAATGTTTGTCTAGCAGCGGACCAGTGCAATGCGCCTGCGCGAGGTAAGAGCAGCGGGCCTTAAGGTTGCGTAAGTTTTGAGTCGTTTTTGCACAGAAACCGTGCTTATGGTGCACGTCGTATTGAAAAATCTCTTTTGTTGACTCAAAGGAGTGCATTGACAAAACGAGAATATCTATGCTGTACAAGTTTTGTTATGAAAATCAAGCAAATCACTCCGCGAATGTTTGTGGAATCAAATTTCATGGGTGCCGTTCGTGAAAGAGCCGCTCCAATCCAACACAAACCTCTCGGGCAAATAGGTAACCGTTACACCAGGCAGAAGTGACGCTTTCTGGGTCACAATCTGGTCCGCTCGCTTTTGCCCGAACCCGTGCAATATGAGAAGGCCACAGCGAAAGAGAAAAAAAAACCAACAAATGAATATTAATTCATACACTTTTTTATTTATTTTTCAATGATCAGCTTTTTGCCCGTTGTTTGCCTGTGTCTTTCAGTTTTTTTTTTGCCGATCATATTATAATCATATTCAATACTGCAAGCAATTTGTTTCCATCGACGCGCCGCCGTCGTGTTGCTTATGAAATTCTGAACCTGAACGCTGAAGTGTGGTGTGCCGCAAGAACAGCGCCGGCCACTCTTAATTAGCATTAGCAGCGTACTCGAACGACCGTACATGACACGCTGACAAATTCATGACGACAAGCCCCCTTATGGCGGCGGGCGCTTCTGGCAAATGTGCACCGAGTTGAGGCAAGCCGTTTACTAGTGCGGTGCAGTGACGCTGCTTCTCGTGATTAGCGAGCGATAGAAAAATTTAAAATGTTTTTGCTCTACCGAAAAAAGGGCTTACTCTAGTGTCTGTTCGATGCATACCGTCGTGTACTTTGCCCGCCACTCCGCCCCTCAGTTTCATTATTCGTTTCGTGACCCAAAATCAAGCTTAATTGCATATTATTTCTTTTTCTGCAGCACCATGCAGAATTGCAGCTGGGCGCAGTAAATGCGGAAAGGATTTTGGTTAGGATTGGGTGGGTTTCTATGTTTTCTATTGTCACGATTGTGGTAAAGGGGAAGGGGAGGGGGAAGATGCTGGTAGGTGGAAGGTTCACGTGGTTTCCAACGAATGTAAATAGTTTAATTAGAAAGCAATGCGCCGAGCTGTTTCATAACGCCATAAAAGGGAACTAATTGTGTGGAAATGTCTAGCAAAGGTTTGTAGTAACGGTTTGTAGACGTATTTAATGAGACTTCTAAATTCTAAATTAATAAATATGTTACATTTGTTAAATGGGTTACAAAAGTATTCCACTCATATTCAATTGCAAAATCATGAAAAATAGTTAAATATGTCAATTACTCAATGTGCCAGCTTCCGCTAGTTATCAGCAGATGGCGCTAGAAAAAAGCGAGATCTCTGTGGTGCTAGTAGCTAGTTAAGCTAGTATTAATCTAGTAGCTCGCTAACCCATAGGATATGAAGCGTTATTATAACTTTTTGAACATAAATGATTGAAGATTTGTAAGCCTAGAGTATGTTGCATACTGTATTGGCTCTAACAGGATTTAAATAGAGGCTCACTTGTTTCACTTTTACTTTTTCATCCACTTTCATTGCTTAAGCCCTAAGTACACCAAAACGCCATCAAACATATCAATTGTTCACCGTCGAGTGACACCACGTTCACGATCCTGGTGTCCCTTTCCGTTGCCGCATGCAAACTCCTCTGGCATATTGCCGTCGTCGCATGCAAATAGAACGTTAAACAATGTATCAAACGACGAACTTTTTGCTTGTCCTCTCCCTCCCTTTTCAGCAGTGTAAAATTGGTTACAAATTAAACGCTAGAGTGGATGTCACTACACGAAAGCGACAGATCGTTTGCATGCAAAAAGAAGTTACATGTGACGAAACTTCAAACAGTTCCATCAAAGAAAAGAAAGGGGAAAAACAAACCCATTACCAGCTGCTTATAATAACCTCATATACAATAACTGTTAATTATTGATCGCGGTCAGGTTAAAATGGTTGCTGTCTTCCCGCCAGCTCTCCATCTCCATCTCGCTTTGTATATTCATCCAACGGACCGACGCATCTAACGGCAGTGCGAAAGTGCATCCGCTGGTTTTTGGTTCACTTTTCGTACACACCTTTTTCCACTGTTTCCGCTAGTCGCATGCCGTAGCGTGTGTATGGTACAACCTGCTGTGCGTACTGTTTTAAACACCTTTCCCCTTTACACTTTAAACGGAGAAGATTCGGTTTGTCTTCGGGTTTTCTCTTTCGATTGTACGCTCAACACGCTGCACCAGACCAGGCAGTGTTCTTAGCAGCGTTTAAAGATTGCGTGAGCCTGCTGCTTATGCACGCTGGAATGCGTACCGCGCGAACGAGAAATAAAATTCGGCGATTGATAAGAATGCTAGTCCCGTTTTGTTCTGCTTTTTAAATATTTGCTTTTTGCTTGCAAACTTTATGTTGGGGTAGCTTGGACACAACGAAATGTAAATGTTGTTTCTTTGCGAACAATTAAACCGAAATGCACATCCTGTATTCCACCTATGCAAATGATTTTAATGTGCAATTGTATCTCTCGTTGTTTTTAATTATGAGAAATGAATTAATAAAAAATTGGCAAAGCATTGCTAATGCTGCCTCCGTATGACAGCGTGTACAGCAATGGCATAAAACATGCGTTTTTGCTTGTCAAAAAAAAAAACAAAACAAAAAACGTTCCTTTCCATGACGGTCGCACACAGACGCGAAATAATTGCTCTCAAAACGAGTTTAATGCACTGTGGTTATCTGGTCTGCGCTGGAAGGCAAGGAATTCGAACGGGAAGGACACGAGAAGGATAGGAGCAGAAAAAAATATGCACGTATCGCAATAAGCTATCAACGGCATATGCATTGGTTTGATAACCGTGATGAGTTGCAATTAAGCACGCGCGCGTTCTCCTCACTTCCGTTATGATTTATGTTGCGTAGCATGGGGCGCAGGAAAGAGTTTAGTCTGAATGAATTGGAATGCAAAGAAAAGTGAACAAAAAAATTAACTCAATGCTACATTTAGCTTTGGAACAAGGCTAAATGTAGGTAAATATAATATTATATAAATTTCATCTAGAGCTTTTTCAAAAATCTTTTTTTTTTTTTCTATCATGTGTGTAACACGTTTGTAACAGAGGCTATGAATCATCTTATCATATCAATGAACATGTTTTTTTTTTAGTTTTTAATTTTTATTTATTTCATGTTTTTCATTTTATGTTTATTTTTTTACATGTTTTGCTTTTCAACTAGTTTTTCCTAACATTCCTAACTAACATTTGAAGGGAACAATGCTTTATTAAATAATGGGTTGTTTTAGTTTACTTAATTTTTTATTTCATACATGTCGACAATTGTGTTTTTTTATATCGGTAGTAACGGCCAGGCCGTTGACAGCAGTATTGCTGACAAATCATTGAGTAATAAAATTCAGCGAAACTTGTAAAATATGAGACTTCAACAGAGCAGAAAACAAAGCAAGATAAAGTAGCTTTATCTTTGTGAGTATGTTTAGGGTGGCTTAATATTAAAATGTGGTTAATTCATGAATTATAAATATAACATAACTGTCGTGTCGTCTAAGACGTATAAAAATATACAAACTTGGGGTAAAAAAATTATTGTTTCAAACTGCAATATAGTCAAAACTCGAAACTGCGGTCCATCGCCTTCTCTCTTGACCATGTTTTACCGCATTTAAAATAGCACTGTTTTCATTGAGAAAATATTCTTGAAGTGTAGTACAGCATCCTTCGTAGTCAATATTATATTTAGTTTGTATAGTATATTGCGCTAATTTTTTTAATACTTCATCTTGCAAAAATGTAGGGTAAAATCAACCACAACGAAAGGAGCGTAAAGAACCTTCCCCTCTCTTTTATGAGTAATCCCTCTGCTTCGATCGCATATTCGGTAATCTGTTGCAACAGTTTATGCCACAGCGATCACTAAGCCATCGCGTCTGCGATCGCTATCACAAAGCGCAGTAGAAGATGACTGGACGAAAAACCGCCTGCAAAGGTGAGTGCAAAAAAAAAATCCTTTCTCTCTCTCTCTGCCTTCTTTCCCGGCATGTCAACGGCTCCGATCAATCGGCACGCAACCGACGGGCGAAGGCGTCCCGTCCGCCCCAAAAAATCGACTTACCAACTCGTGAATGCAGCTGCAAATGACTTATGAGTAATGAGTTCGCTTCTCACCCCCGTGCGTTGCCATTTGCCATTTTTTTTCCTGTCCACCCCGTTTCACATATGGAGACGTAAAAAGTGCATAACGGAAAGAGGAAGGAACGAACGCTCGCTCAGAAGTTTTGGTGATTGAAGTGATTTTGATGGCTGATGGATTCGGGCCGTGACCCGGTGCATATCGGAAACGCAGCACACACACACACACACACACACACATGCATTCCCTTGTTTGATGGGTCATTTATTTTTCGACGAAAGCAATCCAACGAACGCGTTTGAATGCTGTTTTCGCCTGACACGTTCCGAAATGGACCCACGAAGAAAAAAAAAAACACTAAAACGCACAATGAATGAGCTGACTGATTCGGCTGGTAGGCGGTGGGAGGTTGCAAATAAATGCAAAAAAGGTTTGTAAGATTTGTGAGCGGTGGCGGGGGGTTGGAAGAGGGGTGACTTGAAAAGGTTGCACCGCTGGAATTCTCACCGATTTGGAGGGCAATTTAAGCTGATCGGTGCTGGTACACACGGAGGGGGGGGGGGGGGGGGTAGTAAAAGCACATTCCTCTCCGCCCTTGATGGCTGGCTGCGGTTGAGTCGTCGTCTTTGCCTTTAATAGCTGCTTAATCCTCAGCAGGAATCACACGGGATTGTTATTTCTTTCTTCCTGTGCGGTTTGCAATACACACACACACGGCACCCATCCATTGGCCAACAAATTCAAAGCAAAGGCATTCAAAGCGTCCCAAGCGAAAGGTGCGTGAAACAGATTGATGCAAACCGATCCCGATTGATTGATGTCGGAAAGGAGCTGGAGCCAAAGCACACCAACAAAAAACACACACACACACACAAATTGGTACCTTGGTGCGTGGGAGGTACGGTGTGCATGTGTTGGGGTGTCGAATTGGTGTCGAAAACAAGCGTTTCCTTGTTTCCCCGAGCCAGCTGGCCTGTTGTGAGAAAGCTTGTACATTTTTTTTATCTGTTGTTATTGCTTCCTCGCGCGCTAAAAGGTTTCTTCAAACGCCTCCAAATTCCATTTCGCAACATATTCCGGGCAGTTAATGCGGTAAATGACGTTCAGGCGCGCGCACCGTGTGGCTGCACTGAAATGCAATCTAATGAAGCGCGCACGGAAATTTAACCGCGGCCGTGCCTTATGAAGTCATTTCTCAGCCGAAGGTGACTGTTGGGTGTAAAAATCAGTACAATGCAGTGCCATTGTTGGGTATGTATTGAGCTTTAATTAAAAAAACTGACGAAGCGCGTTTCGTTTCGCACGGATCGTGCCGGCTGACTAGCGGCCATTGTGTCAGGGATAATCGTGTGATTAATGCACTTTGGGACTTTTGTTGGCTTTGGATTTGGATTTTTGCTGGGTGTAGGAAATGAAACGCTTGCCTGTAATATATCACGTTTGGGGGTTTGGTTTTGTATTGAATTTGGATGCTTTAAAAAAGGTAAGCTTTCTGTTAAATCGCTATGTACATAGTAAACCTCTTGAGGATTTGGCTTACGAAACAAAGGTAACTTTGTTACCAAGATGGAACCAGATGAAGAGAGCGTGTGCCTTGTGTCTTTTAATAGAGCTCGAAGTATTCATTCCAGATCCGTTTTACTAAATTGTATATGACTGGCACCGCAGCTATAACAGCGCCTTAGCAGGAATTTGAACACTTCCAAAGTGTGATAATGTTATCATGTACCTTTATAAACCACTCTAGAAAATAAGTCTTGTTTTTACCAACACCTTACAGTTTACGTCGTGCCGATTTAACTCGGAATGAATATTAAGTGAGATACTGAAGAAAGAAAAGAGGAAAGAGCATTATAGGATGGTAGGAAATAGTTCTCAAACATTACCGAAAACTATTTCACAAACAAATACTCCGTTTGTGGCAGAAAAATAGAATTTTTTTTGTCTAACTTTATGAAAGTGATAAAATAACACAAAGTACGGCTGGTTGACTTCGCAACTACGGATCAAAGCAATTTTGTTTTCTGTACAGTTTTATAAAACCGCTTGAGAAACTTCAAAACTAAGATGGACGTATTAAACAGTTCAAATGGATCATTTAACCCTAACCTCAACACGATAAATTGCTTTGGCGACGTAATAATGCCCTTCCTTTTTTTCCAAATAGTAAAAACATATTTTTAATTGCTTTAAATTCGTCCAATCCCGTCGAATCGCACTGACCCTATCGCGCAAATGCATCGTTCCCCATCCGATACGTGTTTATCGCTCCGTTCATCTTATCGGTCCGACCATTCCCCTTCGCCACCGCTTTCGTGCGATCATAAATTATAATCCATAAATAGTCAAAAACGAATGTCTGGTGCAGAGCGCTTTCCGCACGCTAAACGGGGCATTGCGGCGCTACAAGCAAATCGATCGCAAAAGACAGCGGACGGCGTTGGCCGGGAGTGGAAGAGAAAGAGTGTGTGTGTGTGTGTCTTAAGGAAAGAACAGCACAATGTTGACAGGGTGAGGAAGGGGGGGGAGGGGGGATATAACATGCAGAACACGCCATGTTCGACGGTGACCGTGGCCTGTCGTCCAAACGCGGGCAGCACAACAATGTTGCCGCCCAAAAGGCCAAACCGCTTCGATGCCGCGCGCCGTGTGCGAGATGCATTCTCGGCTTCCTGCTGCACGCCGCGCGCACACACACACACAATCGGGCTGTCACAGTGCTTTTCGCCGGTAATCCGTTGCAAGCGATCCTCCCTGTCCGTTCGCACAAACCGCACATGACTCGAGAATAATCCGTGATCGTTTCGTTGCTTCGCTTAATCTCATCCCCTTTCCAGAGCGGGCTCCGTGGGCACCACATCACATGGTGGCGACATCCCTGCATGCACATGAAGATCATGCGATCTTCACCCCGTACCTCCAGGACACTTCTTTTGTTTAGTCGCCGCGATTCCTCCCTCTGCTCGGAGCTGGGTGGATCGATAACCCTCGGGTTGGGATGACTTCCGCAGGTCAAGATTTGCGGCAAAAATGTGCCTGGTGAAAGTAAACAATCGGATGGGGGCGATCGTCGGCACGATGCCCCACGATTCCGTGCAGTTAGTACAGCTTTGCCAAATTGTTGTGCGATGGGGGGGTCCGAAACAATGGGTAGCCTAAATTTCATAATTAAAGTTTTTTTTCAACATTTTACTTGTTTAACTTTCTTTACTCAACTCCGAGCGACGTTCTTTGCAAAGCTGAAGGAAAGCGATTTCTACAAATAAAATACTCAAAATGCGACTTTTCCTCCCGGTTGGCTAATAAATCAATAGCACTGATTGTCGTTAAGCAGCGCCCATAAAACCTGGCACTTTAAGCGCACAGGAAATGCCACCACCACCACCACCACCGCAGTCTGGAGGATGTATTTACTCTCCCCCCCTCCCCCCTCCCAAACGTGCCAAAAGTGAACGGAAGAATTAAGAACCTTTCGGTGTGCTTCACACTTGCTTCGCTAGAATGTGGAGGGAATTAATTTCGTAGGGCTCGGACAAAGCTGGACAACCGACTCGAATCGAGTGTTTGTGTCTTGTTTGTTTCTTCGCTCCCATCCCGTCGTCTGCAGGGATGTCTTAGCTGTCGTTTGTTTCTGGCTGCCTCGTTACCCTTGCCGATCGTAGTGTCCTTTAGCTTTATCGCACCCAATTAAAGGGTGTTTTTTTGGGGGGGGGGGAAATCAAAGTGCTGGACGGTTGTGGTGCGTGTATGACACGGGCAAGGTGCTTACCATCTTTTAACGCAGTCGCACACGGGACTGGCGACCATTTGCTTCCTCTGTGCAGAAGAGTTGAGGTTATTGATGCTAAAGGGAGCAAATTTCCTTTCCAAGTTATCCTTTTGCCGGGCAGTCGAATGGCTATGGTGTAAACCGTTGCATACAAAACCCGTTGTTCGTGTTTCATACGCAGGACTTCTGCTACCATCCTGCTTTTGGTACGTAAAAACTCGCAGAAGGTTATGTTCAGTAAGTTCATACCTAGCCAGGTTTTGTCCAACTATGGCTGTAGAACCAAATGATAATAATTAACATATTTTTGATAAAACATTTTCAAAAATAATAGCGTTTAATGAGAGGAATCTCATGAAACCAAGATTGGCGGGCAAAAAAAAAATGTTATGAAAAGATGTGAAGAATCTTAAACTTTTTGATCAGTCCACTAGCTTTACGGTTTGCAATTTGCTTTGCCAGTAAAACGTTTGTCAAATTCAAATCAAGTCAAGTGACTACTATAGCGACAATGTTTACTATTAAACAATGATTTTTACTTCTTACTTACGTGTTTATATTTTCAAGGAAATAGAGTATTAAGCTATTCAACAGTTATTGCTTAAAATTATAGATATTTCGGAACGGTGCTAAACATGGTTACAATGACGATTTTCAAACTTAAGTACTTTAAAGACTCAAAATTAAAAAAATATATATGTTTCAGTTCAACAACATACAATTTATACATTAATATTTGCACTCCCGGTGGAGTAAGGAGTGTGGAATGTATGCATACAACTTTATTAAACCCAAGCACAGCAGTGATCAACATTGCAATAAGAAATAAGATTTTTCTGTACTTTGCTTATTGCTCGCTTTGAAATTAAATGGCTTTATTCTTACTGTGCATTGCGAAGAATAAATCGTACCTTTTCGTTGTTTTCTTTGGTAAACTGGTAAAGCTGTAACATATATCAAAATTGATTATTTTTTTTTTTATAAAATCGAGCCAGGTATTGCAAATGTTAGATAAATAACAATCGTCTGGTAAGTGATGTGTCAGCGTAATACAAAATCAGCGTGTTTGACCCAGTTTCTCTAACGATTTTACTGTGTTAACTGTTTGTTTAATTTAACAGGTGCTCTTTTCTTAAAGGTAAAATCAACCTTTAAGATACATAAACTTGCAATATGCTATACAGCAACCTGAGAGCTATGCTATAAAGCTATATGCTATAAAGGACCCTGTTTTTCATAAATGTAAAATATCAATCGAACAATAAAAAACGAAACAACTGTTTCGCTGAAGTTCTGCGACATGTCTTGAAAAATTGAACCGCCGTGTCGCTGCCAAACTAAATCAACCACACTTTACACGCTGTTAGCTTCCGTCTCAATAAGGCTAATCGTTTCGGCGTATTTATTCCGCCATAGCGACTTAAATTCAATTTAAAATAAGAAACGGCATGCGCTCCGCACTTTATTGTGCAGCACAAATCATTCGCCTTCGGCTCGAACGCAACGGGGGCATTTAGTGGCGGTAACGTGGTTAATATGCGACCCCCATTCATCCGACGGTGCGTATAATTACCCTCTGGTTGCGCCACCACGCGGAGCCTCACCAATTTATTGTAAATTTGACACTTGACACTGCGTGGGCAACCAGAAGCTGAGGGCACTACATACGCAGGCCACGCTGACGGCTGGGCAAAAAAGGACGCCCGTTTTCCAACGGTGCAATATTTCAGGTGCACCGTTCTGCCGGTCCCGCTGCGTTCCGGCTGTAAAGGCGAAAAAAGACGCGCGCCCCACAGGGGTAAGCGCGGATGGAATTATTCAAACGCTGGGTGGTGCCATCTTTTGCAGTTATGTGTGTTTGGTTTCTGCGGTGAAATTCCTTCCGTGTGCCACCCACGAGGAGGTGGCAGACATGGTGTGTATGAGAGAGAGAGAGAGACAAATAGAGCTTAGTGCATCATGGACAGGTAGAACAGAATGCTTGAGGGATGAGAAATGTTTTAGCAGAAAGCAGAAATGTTTTAAAGACATTTTATTAGGATCATCCAGGACAATTTTATTGTGCAAATTTATGTAAAAATAGATAAAACAAAATCTTACCGTCGTTGTCTTTCCTTGCTGTTGATCTATATGTGAAGTGCGTTGACTTTCGGATTACAAGAAAAATGTATGGTAGAAACTAAACCCCTTCACAAGATATCTACCAACCGAGCACTCGCGATCGCTCAAATTTCCTCAGCATTACACATACCCACACACACACACACACGCACCGAGCCACTTATGAAACGTAACTATAGCCACATTTGCGACCGTGCAATAAGTGATTTCTTTTTCACATTAAATTAAACATAGCAACTCGTCGAGTTGGAACACTTTTTTGGCGCTCGATTTTCTGCAATAATTCGGCAGCGAAATTCACGCACGGCGGCAGTAATGCACTCGGGACGCACGAACACGGGCAAGTGGTGCAATTGGAACGATCACAAAATTTGCATAACTTTACACGCAACGATTCAAACACGCGTGGCACAATCGGCAAACGAGACACTTTTCTTCGGCTTTTCTGTTTCGTTGGTGGATACACTCGGTTTTTACCCCCCTAGTTTGCAGCACTGCTGACCACGATCACCTTAAGCATGAATGAAATATGAATTAGATATATAGGTAAATTTGGGGCTATGTTTTATAAATTTAAAATAATGATATGTTAGATTAACTTGTACTAGCTCGGAGAAGCGAAAAAAAAGTTTTTAAGTCTTTTACAACAGTTAGGTTGAACAGTACGCAATGGTTGTGGAATTCTTTGCGCATTCGAAACAACACAAAAAAAAAAAACAATCCGAACACACACGCAGACATAAAACCGCAGCTCACCCAAAAACTGAACAAGACGTAAGAAAGATATTGCTCGTCAGAAAGATCTTGTACGACCACAACGCAAGATGGGTTTGCTTCTTGAAAAAGCACACATTCGAATGTGCGATCCCACCACATACAAAGCTCAACAAACACACACACACACACACACACACACACACATGCACTGGTACGCACAAACACATGTAAGCGTGAAAAACGCAAGCTCGTACGCACTTTGACTGTGTTTCGACGCGCAACCTTACGACGAAGGCAAAAGCTCTCTTTCCCTTACATATTTCTCTCAATTCCTCTTTCTCGCTAGTTCCGCTGCAGGTGATTGCTTTCACAAGTAAGCACACGCTCTCTTTCTCTCTCTCTCTCTCTCTCTCTCTCTCTCTCTCTATAGCTTGCTGCCAGCATCTCTACCGGGAGCTGATCTTACCATGATCTTTCGCTTTCTTTCCCATCCTTTTCGGTCGACCGCTTTCGAATCGCTCAGCAAAGGGCCAATGGGTACATTTTTCAATAAAAAAATCGCTCGTGAAAAACCGGGAACCATAATCGAAATTAATATTTATAACAATAAAATTAGACATTATTCTACACTGCCTTTGGGAACAGAAAACAAACAAGTAAATATATTTCGTTATTATTTCCAATAATCATATTAAATTCCTCGGCATTTTCACACCTTCACTCCTTCAGTTGAAATGCTTTTTATGTATTTTCTTTTTTTTTCAAAAAAGTAATGGTAGACAGTGCAGTGCTGTACTGTTCTTTTTTCTTGCAAATTATTTTATTTTGCAAAGCAAAACCTTAAGGAAAAGGTAAATTTTTCCATGGCCAAGCAAGTGTTTGGCATATTTTTAAAGATTCAATTCGACTTGACACTTTAAAAAAATATGTATTTCCAACATTTCTGCAAACCCCCTCACAAAAGGTTCGTTCAATTTGGCTCCCCGAACAGCTCTAATCGTATTTCTCGCTCAAACTCCTTTAAACAGGCTCGCGCGCGCGCCTGCAACTGGGCACTGGAAGAGCGGCAACGATGCGAAGAAAGTTGTTTGGTGTACGGTTGACATGTCGTTTGGCGAAACGGTATTAATGCTCACACACGGTACCAGCATCCTCTCGTCCACCATTCGCTCCGTTCCACCTCTAACCCTCTCAATCCACTGTAGCTTTACTGTCCAGTGCCCAGCATCCCTGTCCCCGCGTACTGCTTCGTTGAGTCTGATGGATCGTGTACAGAATGTGTGTGTGTGTGCGTTTATTATCTTCTTCGTTTGCGTTTGCGGTGTTCGCGAGCATTCCGAAGCATGTTCCCGGTTAGCGCTGCATCCCAGCTCCATCGATGATGACTGCACATCAAAATTTGCCTCATGTTTTATGTTGGTGTTTTTTTTTTTTGGTGACAGGTTCGTGCAGAAGCGAGAGGACAGGCGCAGAATTTCGATCGGAATGCGGCATACGCGACAGCAGGGAACCGCACACGCACAGGTGTGACGGGAAAGGAAAATAATAAACCCCCTTGACAAGCACACACAAACTCACACGCTTAAAAACACTCACAAACACACACTCACAAGTACAGTGGACACAGCAGCATGGAACGCACACTGGCACAGTACTGTGGGTCTATCGATGTAGAACGTGTTTCGCGGTTGACGACGATCTATCATGGTCTGGAGATAACCTCCCCTCACCGTTCACCCCTCTTCATTCACACACAAGCTCCGTGGTACAAATGCTTACCCGCAAAGCAACATAACTTTGACATATTTTATGAAATATGCTGTACATCTCTTACTTTGTCGGTCTTCGCGTAAGCGTTGTTGAACGTTCGCAGATCAGAACGTCGTCAGCACTTTAGCAGTAAGGTTTGCATACGTAAGCGCGGAGAGATCGCCGTTCTGCTGGACATCAACCTACACACACACACACACACACGAGCGCGCATACCAACACCCAAACACAGGGACACATACACACGTACAGGACGAAACCGTTCCTCTTTGCTGCGCTGCTGCTGTGCGCAACTGGATGAAGAAGTTCGATCGGATCGATTTTCATCCATCACCCCTTCACCACCATCAAAGCGTTGAGCCACTTCACGCTAAGAAACACAACCCCTTCCGCTCCAAACAATTAGCTTGTTAGCAATACAAACCCCCCAAAGGCACAGAATCGGCAGTAAGATGTCGAACGGTACCGAAACGAGACTCGCGCGCGCGCACACACTCTCGGACTGCAAGCTCGCGGATCAGCTTTCTACGATCGACTGAAGGAGCAAGCGGGCCCATCACGGGCTCTATGCTGGGCGCTCTATCTTTCCCTCTTTCCCTTCAGTCTCTTTGTCTCTCTCTCTCTCTCTCTCTTTTTTGCGCTTTGTGTGAGCATAAAGCATAATTCTCTCACGCACGCACGTCGCGTTCTTTCCTCCCAGGGAAGAGCGAATGGCGAATCCCGCCCTTTCCCCGTCCTGTCGTTGCACCGGACCGGGCGAGATACCGTTGCGATCACTCTAGATCTCTTTTTTCTCCCTGCTGGTGGGGTTTCGCTGTTGTTGTTTTTTTTTCTTTTCGCGCCCTTCCCTTCTTTCTTATTTTCCCGTAACACCGCGCGCGGTGATCGGTTGAGTTTGACGGGAAGAGAGAGAGAGAGAGAGAGAGAGAGAGAGAAAGAGAGAGAGAGAGAAAGGGAGAAAGAAAGAAAGAGAGAATGGTTGAGAGAAGCGAACGCTTCAACTTTGCGGCCCGAGAGCGAAGCGGTACTCGAATCACGATTCAAAAGACTTGGTGCAGCAGTAAGCGAGAAACCTCAGTTAATCGTCTCGTTGTAAATTTGTCTGAAAATAGAAGAAATTAATTTTGTAATCAATGTGTAATGGTCGTTCATTTAACATTTAACTGTTTTTCAATTATTGAAGCGTATAATAAATATTTATATATAGTTCGTAATATAATGGGGTCACGTAACCAAGCAAACCGTCTTAATTTAATGTTCATCAAAGTGGAATCTAATGGGTTATAGAAAAAAATAAGTTGGCAGTAAGAATCAGATAAGGCCTTTGTTCTAGTGTTCTTTCCAGTTTCAACAGCCGATACAGTTTCAAGAAAACGGATTTTCATAAACTATTTTGAGTGGGACGAGGTTTTTCTTGACGTCGATTCTGCACCCAGGCTTGATCGTTATGATAACATTCTGTTGCTGCGAAACGTTTCATCGGATAGAATGGACCCATTTATAGTGCTTACAATGTTACTGAGGAACGATTGATAAATGAGAGGGAATTTTCGCAGTCGACAATTAAAACCCTGCCTTCCCAATTTTCATGTTTTGATCTCAAAGATCTTCTTATAATCGCAAAGTGTTTCAAAGCGGCATTTCAAAGTTATCATGAAACACACGATGCTTATTAAATTTTTTTTTTAAATATTAACAAAATGAAGGACAATCGTATACGTATTGCTGTAATATTTTTTTGCTTAATTGTGGGCTAATTTTGTTATGCATTAATTGCAGTAATTGCCACAATGCATTGATACAATTAAATATAATATGCAAAATTTGGAATTTTGAGCTCAATATTTTATGAGCTGATACGGGCTGATTTCAAAATTAATTAGACATTATAATAACACTGTGGACCAGTATGTGCCTTTTAAAAAGTTGTTAAAGGATCTTCGGTTAGTATAAATTACAAAAAGATTACCATAAAAAAGAAACAAAAACTGACAGTTTGAAAGTGAACCACTGTTCTAATTAGATCATCATTACTAAACAACAAAATGAAATAGTTTTTTTAAAGTGAAATAAAATCTGCAATTTTCCGAAGCGAGTGCTTGAGTGTTTTCACACTCGGGCAGTGGGTCCGGCACCGACATGTGTACCATAAACAGGAAATATTCCACCAAAGAAAGAGCATTCTTCTCACCTGACAAACGGTTTCGTGTCCGCGCTCCGGCGGATCGCACAGGGTACGATGGTTTCGGCGGGCGATCTCGGACGAACCGTAACCGGCACACCGTACTCCCCCCCGTCCCCACACATTCCCTCTCGTCCCGGGCCGAGCCAAACACCAGGAGAGGTGACCTCTTCTGCTGCACTGCGCTCGATGCCTTGGCCCCCACATACCAGCGTTCTTTGTGTTGCGGTTTTAAATACGATTCGCGCTTATGCTTCGGGTTCGTTCTCGCACTCCGCTCTCCGTGCTTGCTATGCTGCGCCGTTGCTGCCGCCACCAGCATGCCACGGACGGGCTAGGCTGGGGCTATTTCTGCCTGCTAACACCACGCACACCCAGTGGGCCAGTCTCTCGCTCGCCACTCTTTGAGTCACATGGTTTTATCTGGCCCGGAGCACATTTTTATCGGCGAAAGAAAGAAAAAACTCCCATTCGGCCAGGAACTCACGATGAACGAGCTGTTTTCCTTCCTATTATGAGGCGTATTTTCACGGCGAGCATCAGGAAGTGTTTGCTTGTGTTGGTTGGGCATTCTAGCATCACTGCCTTACCCCAGTGTCGTCTCCACCTTTGTTCCCCCGTGCCTCAGTTCGCATTGTGTGTGTGGCTGTTGCTTCTCCTACAGTCACCACGATTCTTAGCATTCCACGCCGGGAGAAAACTTAGCGGGGGTTATGATATTTTTTTTTTCGCATCACTGTTTTCGCACGACAGTGACCGCCTACGGCCCTTCCCCTCGCCCCAAACGATGGGGACATATTTTCTTTTTCTTGCTTGCCCTGCAGCTCGCTCTCGCAGGGGTTTTTCTGTCTCGTCTTCTACGCACGACGATCAGGATCGGTAGTTTGTGCTCCCGTTGGATGGCATCGATCGATCGATGGCTGCTCGCTTTGCATAACCGCTCATCAGTGGAGCGGTGCGATGGGTTCTTTAGCCTCCGGTGCGTGCAGTGGACAGTGGAGCGCTGATACGGAGGGCGGCGTGGCGAGGATCGTTGCGTGGTCCACCGTTGACCGGGGTTGCATTAAACGCTAACACTCCTCGCCAGCCGGCCCCGCCAGCAACCCGCTGGCAGATGAATCAGCGAATGACGAATGACATGTTTATATCGAATCTGTCCCGATTGATAATTGATTGCGCGGAAGAGATTTAATGTTACCGGCGGGATGGATGGAGTGGGGAGGAGGGGGGGGGGGGTAAGGGGGGTGTAGGATTGAGGCACACGCAACTCGCTAGATAGTGCGCAGAAGAGAATAGAAGCTTGATTATCGATGATGCAATGGCATTCCATGATTTATTGCTCTGTTCTGTGTTGGTGTGATTTTTTTGTGTGTCTCTTCCTTTCTCTTTTCAAAAGCGTTTCAACCTTGAATTCTTAAACAGTTCGGGTCTTGAAAAGTATCTTTTTTTATACCTAGTATTATGTTTAGTATTACATATAGTTACAAGCCCATTAAAACCACCTCCTGCTGTACTATTTTATGCACGAAATATGTAGCTTCACTAAAAATGTGGCCTCTTTAACCTTCGATGTTGTTTACACCGGCTTGTATGCTGCCTTTGACTCTGTAAACCGTACACGACTGCTTGCTGAGCCTTTCAGATGCAGAGTCAATACGTTAATCTAGTGGCTTTCTTTCTGCTTGTTTGTACAACTAATCGTTTTCTGCACAATTTAAAAACTCATAAGGAGCAAGCCCATAAGCTGACTGCTCAACTGTTTGAAATTACTCTATGCAGATGGTTTGAAGATCACACAGAGCTGGTTATGTAGTTCTACAGAATCGTTTGACTAGTTTTATCATTGTCAATTTACAGAAATGCTCTAGGATAATGTTCTCTAGGACGCTGATTCATGTACAATTTTAAACTATTCAACAATTATTATACGCAGACGTTCCGCAGTTTAGGTGTGCAAATAAACAGTTGACTGTTCCGTCTGTTAGGATAAATACATGCCTTCGAAAAGTTTTGAATGATCTGCGCAGATGATAATCATTGTACTTCCTCCATTGTTAGGCCGTTCGTAGCATTTACGTCCATGCTTTGAACCATAATGCAGCACGGTTGTATAAACTAGAATCTACCAAAAGTAAGCATGTGTATCGTGCTAATTCCTTTTCTCTCTTCCCATTCATATTCCTAACGTACTGACATAAGGATGGCTTACTGGAACTATCTGCCCAAGCTCATTAGGATTATTTGAGTGGGCCGTGTATTTTTGAAACAATCTTACAGCAGGCTTCGTGTTGGTATTTAAGGTAATTAGTACTATATTGTTTATCAATTTCCGGTCGGCATGAATTTATATTCAAAAAATCGTTTAATCAAATGATTAATTCATACAGCTCCTTAGCAAATGCCGTAGATTGCAGTGCCTGATTCGCTATCATTTGCTATCATCTTAATTTATCTAAGCATTCCACTTTAAGCCTCGCTGACTTTATTACTATTTTGCAACAAAAATGGCATAGAAAGGTCGTAACAGCTGTTGGCGCCGTTCGATACCGTTCGTGTCATTTATAACACCGTCCTAAATAACAAACAGCACATTACGCATAGTGCAACAAACGACCCACATACGCTAAGCGCTCGCTTCTTCTGGCAGGTTCACTCGAACTGCCGCAGCCCACATCTGCTGTTAATCTGTTAACCATCAAACAAAGGCATTGTTTGAATGTCTCCCTCAACACTCGAATATTTTCGCACCTTCCAGCAAAAACCGGGCAGAGGGAAAGGGGATCAAAGAAAATGATAAAGTTCGGCTAAACAGAAGGCACATCGTCACAGTTCCTCCGGAACCTGGAAACAGTGGAAAAGAAATGGTTTGGCATAGCGCGACAAATACCCGATTCCGTTCGTTTGATACGGAGCCACTGGGTCCCGATGGTTCCAATTTGCAAACTAATAAAATCTAACGGTTCTGCCACACTCTTCTGCTTTCTCTCTCTCTCTCTCTCTTCCTCTTTGCCATCCATTTTTCCTGTTCTTTGAATTTCCCCTGTCCACATTGGAATCCTGCCATCACACAACAATTCCACCGGCTGGCCGGCTGGCTGGTCATCCGGGCCCGGATCGACGGTGGTCAATAAAACTAATAAACATCTTCTTTTCCTGTCGCGCACATCACGCGCTCCGGCGGATGGAAATCCATCCCCTCTCGTGCTCCACCCTTTCCCCCGGCCGGAGCAAAGCAAGGAATTTGTGGTTCGCATCGGGGCTGTTTACCCGCGCCGATGGTGCGTTGTTGTTGAGTGTCTTGTTTGGAGTTGTTTTCGGGTGTGATGATTGTTGCTTGCTTCTCTGTTGTTTTGTGAATGGTTTAAAAGCGGAGCAATGGGTGGGCGAGTGTGTTCTGATTAGATGGCAGGCCTTTCGTCACGATGGCAGGAAGACAGTTTTTAAATTGTTTTCTGTGACCGTCTGTCATAAACATAATGGAATGTAGTGTTTTTTTTTTTCTCGTACAAATATCTTTGATTGCATTTGACTTCACATTTTATTTTACTTTTTGAATATCTCAATTAAATATGCTGTTTAAAAAGCATGTATCACAGCGGAAAGCATTGCACTTTATGGCACAGACAGTTTTCATACCGAGGACACAAAGATTACATTGTACCTCGCATGCCGGAAACGTTCGTCAAAAGCAAACAACACAAAAACAACAAGCGAACAAATGTTATTTGCATCTCGAGCGCAGCCGGCGAGTGCTTTCTTTAATTGAGAAGATAATTATGTTAACCCCACACTACCCGGTGCCGCGGGCAAAACCGGTCGCCGGGCGCGATGCAATCGAACGGAGAAGCGCATCGCGATTGCCATGTTCATATCCTTCGGCCGTCGCGTTGCTGTCACCCAGGGCCGTAGCCCCCACCCTCAGAAAAGAGAGTCATCACGGGGAAACGCCGTGCACACCTCATAAGCAATCGATATTATGCCCATTACCATTGGACACATTTGCAATTGGTTGCTGTTTTGACACCTGGCTCCGGTGGTGGTTTCGCACGGCAAACATGGCGCGATCTGGTGTGGCCTACCTCCGCCGGACGCCATCCAATAACCAGTTCCTGTTTTTCGCTCGCCTGCCAACGCGGTTTCCGATTCTGCCCGTTCGGCATCGAACTCTCTGGGAGGAAGCTGGGGGCAGGGGTTGACACGCCAATGAGGCAAAACAAATAAATAAATAGACAAACGATGCGAAGCGCGACACTCACGGTCGTGGTGAAGCTCGGTGTAAAAGAGTGTGCACGTTTGCCAACGGGTTTTGCGAAGCTGCAGCCTGCACCATGCAGTTGGTGAAATCAATAAAGATGTAAAGAATGAAGAACGGGAAGGGATTGAACGAAAGGGATGTTTCGCTTTCGACTTCCATTCTTAAGGTGCTACAACCATGCTGATGATGGTTTATATCGATCAAATAAGTCATATTTTAAGACAATCTTCGAGGGTTTTAGCTCAGTTTTACTGAACTGTACATAATTATTTTACAAAACACACTGATCCATTTTCATATCACTACACTAATCCAACTTCGCAACACTCTGCATGCTTTTCTAGTGTCTTGTCCACAAACATTCCAACAGCTCGTTCCCTTAGAACGAAAACCGGATGGGAGAACTGGACATCAGCCCGGGCGACATTGCACCAGTCTCATAATCATCATCCATCCACCGCAATGGAATGTTGGCCCACTACTTATAAGTGTGTGTGCGTGTGTGACTGAGAATATGCATGCTGGCCGTAACATGAGCACCGATCGGGTAAATCGATGACATCTCATACAGATGGGTCAAACACCTACTGTTGTTGCCGTCGTCCGCGAGGGCAGATCGTGCAGATGGGGCGGGAGCTGTGTACCGGCACGGTGATGGGGGAGGGGTTGGTGTTGCGGGCGCGCTGGCACCAGGTTAGGTGACAATGTCGAGATCGACGACGACGCATCCGCCACGCTGGCGATCGTGTAATCCTTACAAAACCATCAGTCTTCTTCTCCCACAGAGTTTTCTCTCAGAAAAAGCATACAAGTGAATTGAGATCAAATTCCAAAGCTGTGTGAGAAATACGATGAGGTGATAATTAGTTTTTGCGACACTGTTATCAGCGCATGCAAATGATGTGTAAGAAAGTATGGGCAGTGAAATGTTAAGAAAATATCCTTCATTATCTTGTATCATACTAGCTCGAAAAACAAGTTTTGCTCGCTTATCTAACAATAGAAAAATTTAGATTAGTTTTCATCGGTCTGCGACGGTAAAAAGGGTGAAATACTCTGAACATAACTGATGTAATCTATTAAAAACATTTCTCTTTTAGTTTTAAAATTTATCTTTTTGTGAGACGACAGCAATTTCAGTTCTTCCCAAATATTTTAACTCAGCATCCACTTTTCAGTATTAATTAATAATACCACCCATTTTAAGCCATTTATTAACCAACATAATCGAAGCGCTCAGTCGTTTTAGAACACACATCGAAAATTATGCTTAAAAAGTGTGGTATGAATGATACATCTTATCGTTTTAAATCGAATCGTGGATAGGTCAACTTAACGTGTTAAAACTATATGTTATGATTTTTGGGCAATACTAAACCCGTATATCACTAGGCACGACGGTTTTAGAATAATTTCAAATTTGTTCAAAAAGAACTATCAATTACAGAAAACCTGAGGATTTCTCAATCCACTTGGATTAATCATTAGTTAATTTTGTCATGTGTTGTTCTATTATGCGAATGGATACAAATATTCCCGTTCCATTCTTCGTTTCAAATACACTAATTTGGATGTCAATGCATACATCACTTTTTATGTTTTATACATTAAAGTACATTTACAGCTACATAATTCTGTTTTCTGACTTTTATAGTCGTTGCCTAGTCGACGCAAGCTGCCATAAATATAAATATTTTTGTATTCAGTACTTACGCATATGACGTAAGGATTGTTATAAGTTAAATAATTCTCAAATAATTCTTAGTAAGTAAAATAATTCTTGCTTATCGGGCGCTACAACCGCTTTGCGGTTTGGCCTGCTACAACAAACTCCGAAACCGCTCACGGTCTCGCGCCGTCGTCTGCGTGTCTCGCGTATCATCCCGGCCTTGATAGCGGACGCCTCAACGCCATCTTCCCACCTCAGCTTGGGACTACCACGCCTCCTCTGTCCGTGTGGACGGTCTAAGAGGACTTTACGGGCTGGGTCGTCCGGGTCCATGCGTATAACATGGCCAGCCCACCGGAACCGGGCGAGCTTAATCCGCTGCACAACGGAGAGATCGTTGTACAGCTCGTACAGCTCGTCGTTGTATCGGCTCCTAAAAATAATTCTTAGTGAGTCAAATATTTCCCATTTTTTTATCTTTCAGTAAAAATATTGCTCTGATTGACGATAACTTTTCAATATGTTTTATACCATGCAACCATTTAAAGAATTGCTGTGACCGCAAAGACTATGTCTAGTTAAGATTGTACCCGCACTACTCGCAACGCAACACTGACATAGTAAACGTCAAATAGCTTCTTTTTGCCATATTTTAAACATGCATTTCTTGGGTGGCTTAACGACTCTCGTAGGGCCAACGACTACGAAAGCACTAATGTGCTTTGCCTTTTTATCTATGACTTAGTGTACCCGCAAACCCAAGGAGGGATTGCCAACTCCACGTATGGGAGCAGGCAGCAGTTTGAAAAAGCTTAGTTACAACGTAGGGCCTTATGACAGGACTACGCTGTTAGCACTAGCCCGCCGAGGTGGGCCACAATACAATAATAACCTTTATTCATCATTTGTACCATAATTGTTATTTGTTATTTTATGTTTTACGTTGTTTTTTTTTTCGTAGACTATACAAACACGGTTCATTAATTTCATTTGGTTCAGCCAGATAGTTTATCTTTGCTATCAACATATATCGACAAAGTTTGATAATTTCGTTATATTATCACTATTATGAACCCAAAATACATTACACCTTATTGCATTATTTATGTTATTTATTTCGAATAAGAAGTGAAATTAAAAGGATATCTATGGCACTACCTTCCATACACTCTCTAAAATATAAAAACTTACCTTGGTTCATACTTCTACTATGACAGCTTAATTATAGCTTGCTAAAAAAAGTTCTACCGAATACTTTTGTTATTAAACATTTCTTAACAATCAAAACTTGAAGGGCACACTCAACCGATTTGACCGTGATTTCTGTTGTTTGAAATGTGCTCGCATTCTGTACGCTGATCGATTCGCCAGATAGATGAGTATCAAGCGCTTACACATGCGCGCCGCTCGTTAAGCGGTTAGGCATTTTACAACCAATAATTATTCCCGCTGTGTACGTGCCCTTCCGTCCGTGCCCTGTCCCGTTTCCCGTACCGGAATTGCCAGAGCGCAAAACTAAAACCACTGCTACGCAAGCAGTAACAGGTGGGAAAAAAGACGAACTCAAAGTTAGGCATATAAGCTCATTGCGCAATGCACATGCACAAAATGACAAAGCACAAGTGTACCACCACCCCATCACCTTCGAGCGATGCGTGTGTGGCGATGGCAATGGTGCCATCTTACGCAGTGCGCTTCCCGCTGGAGAAGCGCCTTGGATCCTTGGAGTGGAGCGGCCGCTCTCGATATACACCTCGAAGGAATCTTGTTGATTAATTACTACATAATTTAATAATATTTTTCTGCTCTACCTATCCGGCCCGTCCGGCTTATGCCCGGCCTCGACCGATGAGCATTCGCGATAGGTGGCCGGGGTACGCTTCCCCCATGGTGCTGCTCGGTGCATACCTAGGATAGTTCTGTTGGGGATGTTTTGGTGATGCCGCACTGTAGTGTCCCTACCGGCCCGAGAGCCCCCCGGTCGTTAAGATGCGGATCGAAATAGTGAATTTCATGCACAATTTGCACCGCGGACTTTCGACGCAAGAACGCACCGCGACGGTCGTGTGTGCATCACTGGGTGCACTTTTAATGCATTCCGGTTTCACTTCCCGCGCAGCGCACGCTCGCTTATATGGTACCGAATGAGACGGACGGACTTATGCACAAGGAGGGAAGCCATGGTTGCGTGTGTGTGTGTGTGTGTGTGTGTGTAGAAGCATAGCTAAATAAAAGAAATCAAACGCAGAGGGCGGCTAATGAGCTTGGTACTCCACCACCACCACCCCCATACGGGGAAGCCTGATACCATACGGGGAAGCCTGGCGTATGCCGTTTTGCCGTTGATGATGGAGATGGAATTTGGGGTGAAAAATCGTGAGGGAGGGGACCGTCGAAGAATCGAATCGGTGGGTCGGTTATGATTGCGCTATGGTAAACTGGGTGCATTTTTCCACATTCATGGCAACTTTTTTTCTGGTAGAGACCCTTTTTGGTTCTAGCTACCTTATTTTATTTCGTTCTCTAATGCTGCAACGGTAAATCGGTTAGATGAGCCCATTTACACGTTCTTAACAGTTGGCAGCATTTTTTTTGCGTAGCCATATATGGAGTTAACGTACTTTTAGTGGTGCTAGTAACAATAGTAGTATTTTTTTTTTCATTCAGTAGTAACGGCCAAGCCGTATTGCTTTACAATAGTAGTTGTTTTAGTATTAAATATATTTTCAAAGGCAAATCACAAGCAAATATGTTTTTTTTTCATTCCAGTACATAACACTATCTGATCTTTTGAAAAGCGTTTTAAACTATGGTTTGGTATCGTATTTTCATAAAGTGCCATGTTTGACAATGATGTTCACTATATTACCATAAAGCATGGTAATGATTTCCTGGAAACATTTTGAGAAAAAAAATCAATTCTGGTTTAATTATTGTTTCAATCGGACCGATTGCATCAGAATGCAGTCTTTTTGTTATTATTCTCCCCCATGACTTATATTTAGTCAAATTTAGACCATATGAG
This sequence comes from Anopheles epiroticus, assembly GCA_000349105.1. NCBI lineage: Eukaryota > Metazoa > Arthropoda > Insecta > Diptera > Culicidae > Anopheles > Anopheles epiroticus. Next base: position 338,952 of record KB669792.1, read on the forward strand.
TTTCTTCGAGCATGAGTTTCCATACATTTCGTCACGTGGCCCAAGTCAAAACTGAGAGCTACTTAATTAATTACTTACACACTTATATATTTCAGAGGACTTTTTGTTATGCTTTCAATATTACATCATTGGTTTGTCTGATGATCTTGATAGTAAAAAGTAAACTTATGAGTTTATTTGTAAAAACCACAGGTCGAATAAAAACTAAAATTACCATTCTAAATAAAAGCCCAAAACAGACTATGCGGGACCGCATTTGATCCACAGATCGTAGTTTGAAGCCCCCCGTCTTACAAGATCTTGTATTAACTACTCTGGCAAGTTGCATCTTTTAAGTCCGCTCCGGTTGCCGCTTCGACTGTCATGATTATCTGTATTAATACACTTTTGACGCACATGATTAAATGTAATTTATTTAGACAATTTTTGGGTTTGAGAAAACATTGACCATGATTCGAGTCTTAATGAAATTACATGATATTAGAACTTTTTTTTCTGGCCATCACGACCGATATTTTCGGTCAAGACCTGCCTTATTGGAAAGAATAAGAATCTGGGGCTTTCTGTGACTCTTGGTTCTTACTATAACAGGCTAGTCACACCTGATGATGATAAGCGGTGCAAAGATGAGAACAGATCTTCTTCAGTGGTGGCACAACAACCCCTCAAGGCCTCACCAGAGCACTAATGTGCCTTGGCTCTTTCTGTGACTGAGTGTTGTACCCATCCATATCAAGATAGTTAATCCTGCGTATGGGGGGTTGTAATAGTCATTTCTGCGTATGGGGGGCGGCAGTGGTCCGAATGAGATTAGAACCGGCGACGGTTCTTTTGGCAGCCCTACGCCGTTACTACTAGACCGCCAAGCCGGCTACAGATAGATCTACGTCCTCGTCGTCGTCGTCGTCGAAGGCTCATGCTATCGTACTTGCCATCGTACTGCGAATGTGTCTAATGAAACTACGTTGCACAGACTATTTTTGTATCATTTGACTATTTGCGGATACCACACGGCGAAAGTACATAACAGGTGTACAGGAATTTCAAGCATAAAGGATCTCTGAACTCAGAAACTTGCCGCAAAATAAACCCAAGTATTCTGTGAACCAAATCACAGTCCCCCATACGCAGGATTAACAATCTTGTTACGGATGGGTACACTCAGTCACAGAAAGAGCCAAGGCACAATGGTGCTCTGGTTAGGCCTTCACCCCACAAGGGTTGTTGTGCCACCGAAGAAGAGATTCTGTGAACCAAGATGTAGTTAATGTGCGCATTAAAAGTAAGTTTTTTTGTCTAATTCATCTTCGAGATCCCAAACTAACACATAGTGCAGTATTTCTGGTTCACTAATACGATACGATACGATACGATACTAATACGAATACGATGTCTATAAAGCGTGTGTCTATATAAGGAAAGAAAGTAGGGGCTTTGGAAGACTAATAGATGATGGCCCTCTTGGTATCCACCACTACGTTTCGTAATATTATCTCACGTGTTATCGAACGTGTTGAATAGAATATATTAGCGCCAACTGGACGTTGGTAGTATGGACAATATTCTAAAAGAGCTCATCGCATAAACTGTTCGTTGAGCTATTTATCAGACCCTTGAACTCAACGTGAGATAACGTTTTACCGAGGTGAGTTACTTTTTATGAACAGTTTTGTTTGATTAAAAAGATTTTTCTCTCAGAGTAGAAAGGTATTTTTTGTTATTTTAACTATTTCTTAACTACCATCCATCCACGAAGAGCGGCGCATTTAGTTTAATTATTTCTAGAGCGCTTGTGCTTGTTCTAGTGAATCCACACGGATATCATTTTACAAACCACCAGCTCGCCTATATACTTGTCATTTTCTTGATGCTGCAAAGAGTGCACCTTACAATCTACAAGTGTGCAGCACACTCCGTCTAGTAGGCACACTGCATCGGACAGTCGAAAGTGCAGTGCGCGCAAAGTCATTAGTCATGTTTTAGACGCTTAATTATTCATCATCCTACAGTGTGCATCTCGTCCTCCTCACCCTCCGCCAATCTGAGTTGATGCAGAGAACGTGGTGCGTGTGCAGAAACGCTTATGCTTGCTAATGTATCATTCTCGGTAATTAAATAAAGCTCACCGGGAAGATTTGCACACCGTACCGAAGCAGCTCGCTGTATGAGAAAGCCCTGTGCGCCGTAGCGAAAGGAAGCGAAAGGAAGAAGCGAAGGGGTGATGCGAAAAGAGAGCAGCACGGGGAGTCAAATCGGTCAAAACGCAACACAAAACATTCGCCAGCCGGTTCCTTCCGCTCCACGCCACCGCTCCCATCAGCCTTAGTGCTGCAACAAGTCGAAATCATAATCAGCATATAAATGACCACATCAAAACGGCTCGGTGATGATTTCCAGGCCAGGCCAGGCGAAACCGTGGTACCGACCAATGTTGCAAAGGGAGGGCAAACGACTTCGCGCAAAGGAATCACAAGCTCTAAAGTGGAAGCGCACGGGTGATATGTTTTCCGCGCGGCGCCTTCCGTAGGTACGGTTAGCGGGAAGCGCGCGTCAATCGGTGGTGATTTGTTTTTACTTAATACGCGTTAGTGCTAGTTGGTGGTAAGGGAATTGGATGGATGGAAACGATAATGCGGTAAAATTGCAGCCTGTATTACATTTAATTGCCAGGTCTTCACACGATATCGCGGCGGTGGAATGAAGCGATGAAAAATCGGCGGAAAGCATTTGATGAAATCAAGCGACCACGATTTGGGTGGCTGGCGTTTGCTAATGATTTAATAAGCGCTGGGAGGAGGGAAGCAGATTACGGCATGGGATTTATTGCTGCTCTTGGTTCAAAGACAAATGCACTAATCCCAAAGAATACAATCGCGTTTACACCATTAATAACAAAAACGTACATGAGTTGTTAGTGCTTTATTTTAAAAATAGCTGCATTTTATGTAAAAACGTCGAATTTTCAATTATCAAAATTAAAATTTCCTTTTTTGGTAAAAAAAAAACGTGAGAAAACAAGAGAACCAAAGAAAAGTAACGCTTCTTAATGGGCTTTTGTCACTCCATCGTTACGTGTATTGAAATTGCCTACCTTCAGGCGTTTACCCGAAGCAACCGAATAGCCGAACGCAAACGTCATTCCCTCATCAAGGTTAACACTCTGCTCTTTGTGAATTAACCCTCAAGGGCATCCGCCTCATATCAACGTCAACCGTCTAGCGTCCTCCACCAGGTTCTTTCGGTGTGCCATGATAAACCTCCGAATGTTGTGATAGCCGGGGCAGCTTATCTTTATTGCACTGTAGGCCGAGCATATGCGCCCGGGAACGTCCCGACGTCTCATCAGTGCAATGCATCGTTGAAATGGGCAAAGAGTCAGACGTTGATGCTTCATCAACCACCATTGGGTGGGGTGGGAACTGCCAGCCTAGTCAAGCCGGGACGGGCGTGGGGAAACAAAACCAAATCCGGTACGCATATTGATATTTCAAAACCGCGCCAAGATGGCGCGACACCCGCCCAATAATCTTGATCACTCACACATGGGTGCGAGCAAATGGGGCGGGAGTTTGTGCAAGGGGTAAATATGAAATATGATTCACGACCTTAACTTTCAAACTGCCGCCGAAACGTTCGAACCCCATCGCTTGACCGGTCCTCGGTGATGATTCCGTTTATGGTGGTTTTGTTTTTCTGTTTGGCTGATTTAAATAATGCCTTCTATCGGTTTGCTGTGTGACCTCCTTCCGGCTCTCGAGAGGCGTTCGTTTCTGTGCTTCTGGAGTGCGTCTGGGAAGGGGGTTTGCTTCAATTGCTGGCGCGATCGAATCGCGTCCCCAGTGTCATGTTTGTTTCTCCCTGATAACGAGCTTCTTTTTTATCGATCCAGCAAATGAAAAAAAAAAGCTAAGAATCGTCTCTAAATATAGCTACTGGGGCGGTGCGGCACCGGTACGGCAGGCTTGACGCGATTGGTTACAGACCTACGGCTACGGCAACAGAGCTGGTGGACGTGAAGTAAAGTGAGTGCAGGAGTGTCTGTTTTTGAGCAATCAAGATTACCGCTGCTCACTCGAAGGTGATAAACGGTGCGCACGTCGTCTTGTTCTTCTTGTCCGGGGACGTTGCTTTGTGTTGTTGTGGATTAGTTTCTTTATTTTTTCATATTGTCTCAAACACTTGGCACACAAGCGACAGCCACTCTTGAAGTGTTCTTGTCTGGGGGACACAAAAATTGATTCATAATTAAAGCGTTGCTTGATTGGGACATAGTTTTTCGATCTAGCAATAAAATTGCTGAATCTGTTCAAATTGCTGCTTCATGGCACCTTTAACGTGTTTCTGGCTTCATCCAGCTTCAGTCAGAGCACTTCAAACGCTTGAATATTTCATCAACGCAGCGGGCCCTCCTGCCCATCAGTGATCGATCAATAGCCGAAATCCCCATCGTTGCCAAAATCAAAACAACGCGCTCAGCATGGTGATAATTCTCGGAAGATAATTGTCGGCCCATAACCAACCAGTTGGTCATCCAGTGCTTCTAAGAAATTGACCCACTTCGGTTGCTGCTGAAGGGAAACAACCGCAAGATATGGGTCCTTTCATGGGCAGACAGTGGCAGTGGTGAGCCTGTAGGGTTTGGATGGACACGGGCACCACAACAACTCACCCAACCAAGTGCCGTAAATGCAGTTTCAATGTTGATAATGTGTGCTGTAACTTGAGCATCTCCTCCAGAAACGCCTGCGTGGAAGGCAGCGAAAGAAACGATGAGGCAGGGTTTCTATCTAGGGCCAATCGCTTGTCCACTCGTGTGGTCCCGGATGGCTCTTTGTTGCCTATTTCTTCCGAGTGTTTTCGAGCGCACACGATGTAAGCTATGGTATGATGCTGGTTTGTTCCTTCCGTATCATATCACGAGAGTTCCGGCGCACAGCGCTGTGACACGACAAAATGGATGTTCATAATTGTTTGGGTGGTCGATTGTGAAGCATCGTGGCGGGTCATGTTTCGAGATCGATCAGCTTTAATTAAAGAACAGTACAGAGTTTCTAAGAAGGACACGATTACACTTACGTAGAGTTTCCTCGGAACGGCCAACAGATATGAAACTGCCTAGTCTAATGTTCTTGGTAAGTCTTTACATAGACAGGGTTAGAGATTTGTCTTATTTGGTAAAACAAGCATTGTTGGTCAAAGCCTTCCAAGTCACATATAAGATTTAGTACCTGTACTTGGTGTACTCTTAGCAGAAAAGTCGTGAGAAAACTACCGAAAAAGGACTCGTGCTAGTTCAAGTCTGGTTCATTAAAGTTAATTTATGCTAGGTTACGAATTCTATCAATTCTTGGCATGTTCTAGGCATTCCTTGGAATTCTAATTCTAGGCATGTTTTCAAGGAAGTCAAAAAGACATACAACTGGCTTATTTTGTCTAATCACGTACCGAAAAGTTACCGTCATTTTATTTATCCTTGATATGTGGTAGGTTAAAATGAGTCTGTCTGCCATGTTTTGGATTTTATAGCCATACCTTTTGAAGCACTTATTCTTTAGCTTCTCGACCATCAACACTCTTTGACAACTTGAAGCGTCTTAGTTATTTAAAACAGAATACTTTTTATTTGTTCTATTCAGGATAGTACAATATAAGGATATAAATTCTATTAAGAAACATGCAAGTACATCTAAAACTAATTGCACAAACCGAACTGCTTGAAAATTGATGTTCAAACATCTGCAGATTTCGTTTTTTTTTTGCATTGGCTAAAATCATAAGATATATATGATTTTAAATCACAACTCATATTAACACGAGTGATACGAATAAAACTAATTTAAAATAATTGTTATTATTTCATTTTTTACTCAGAATATGGTCACAAATGAATGCTTTCGATAGTCTGACAGATGAGCTTACGAACAGGTGATTTAATATTGAAACTTAAACACGCCAAAATTTGAACAACCCTTATTTGGCTTATATTAAAAAAAAATTCTGCTCCGGAAACTTATATTCAGCCTTGTAACAGTTGGTACAAACAGCTATCCATTAATCATTCGTAAGAGGCGCCTCGTTTGATAAAGATGTCGCTTTGTACCACACTTCATACAGTTTCCCCTCCTTAGACGGTGTTTTAAATCTTGTCTGCAGGGAGAAAGTAATCAGTCACCTATCATGGCGGTGATTAGTGGAAGCTAGCTCCACTCTTTGTACATTTAGCTGCATCAAGATTATTAAAAGCTGCAATCGATTATTGCATAGTGGAACCCTCATTCGGATTCTGTGGGTGTGTTTGAAGCGAACCATTAAACGACACTTTCTTTAAAACAAATTCTCACCTCATCCCTAAAATGATGAAGCTGTAATACATGAGTAATCATACAAAGTATTCTACCGTTGCTCTCGGATATTGTGCGCAGTGTTATTTCAGTAGAGAACGTGACAGTACTGCAAACTATACGTAAAAAACCTTGCACAGCTCAAGCCATAAAATAGCCATTGACGTTCAGCTATTCATTAAAGAATAGCAACCAACCGTACTGGGACGGTTTGAATGCACCAACGCTTATCACCAACATCAAAGTGAACGAAAGTTGAACTAAACCGGCTCACCTGCATACAAAGCTCGTTTGGTCTAAATACAGACAAAAGCTCATATTTTGCTGGAACATGGAACATTTTCACCGATCATTAGTATGCACAAAGAGGTTGCTGATTGCACGAACGAACCTCCCGACGATTCTTCTATTGCTAGTTTACCATCAGCCCACAGGATGGTCTACAGCACATTGAACCGCTTCACCATGGTACCATCTAATTGTCAGCACGTTCAACATCCTGTGCCAAAATCGAAAACCGGATACAGTTTGCCGAATAATTCACAATGCTGCAAAAATCAAAGGCACCGTTGTTCGGTGTCGCTTTTGTTCACATTATGGAGGCGCATGGTCGCTCACAATGAGCACGTGGCTGCGTACGTTTTTTTTTGTTTCAATTTCGCCCTCGCAAACAAAACGGGTGTCCATAAATGAAACAGAAAGGTGAGGAGTGGTGGGGGAGGGGAAGATTTTTTTGTCCTTATCAATAGTTCCACCTCTTTGTTGCGCTGTCAGACGTGTCAGCTTCGGGTGACAATTAAATGCTAACCCAATCTGCCACGATACCAACGGCTGGAAAATGAAAAGGTAACGATATCGATGGCTGCAAAGCCATGCAACAAGTAGTACAGGAGCTTAATATGGCTCCAGTTCACACTCACTCGGGCATAGTTTCACATTGTCTCGCTCATCGCTTTTCTATTAACCGTCACGGCGACAATATGCAGACAGACGATCCTCCAAACAGTAGCGAATCGTGCGGCACAAAAAAGGCCCCCATTTCTTCCCTTGTTCTTGTGTGTGTGTATGTCAAAAACTGACAACACGGAACCATGTTGCCGTCGCGCGTTACGTCACACAGCCACCGACACCAAGCGTCTCAGCGTGATTGTTTGGCTGCGTCAAGCTGTCAGCTTCAGCGCTTCTCAACGGCACAACGGCCCGCATGCCAGCAGCCCCCGTTCGGTCGCGCTGTTGTCTGGCTAGAACGACGTTTTCCACCTCCCCCCCCACCTCTCTACTTTCCCGTACGCTACCGCTTGTCGTAACGCCGGAAACATCACGCCAAACGAGGCGAACGAAAGCGAATCTTTTGCGGTGCGAAGGCCACCGGCGCGAACACCGAACGCTCCGGCCCGAACGAGCGAGCTCACGAACCACGATGGTTTCACTGCACCGGTTCACCGGTCACGATAAGCGCCAGTTTCACGTCGACCGGGCACCGAAACGGACGCGAATCGATCTCTCCGCCATTCTCGTGCGAGCGCGCGTTACGGGTGACGTGTATAGTGTATTGCGCGCGTTAGGCGTTACGTGCTGTGCCGCCGCGTGTGCTCGCGTTCGCAGTGGCGCGTCTCCGGCTCCAGACACTCGGTGTGATCGTTCAGATATACATTGAGCATACTGTCCAGTTGCTATCCTGGAGGTTAAGAGTTTCTGATCGATTATACAGCGTGCATTTAAGGTGCGTTCTACGGGAAGTGTGCTCAGTGAATGTGTTTGTGTGAGCGAGAGAGAGAGAGAGAGTTTTTGAATGTTTTATTTTGGCACCGACGCGGAAAAACGGTGCGGGGCGATAAGTTTTCGGTGTAAACAGTGGCAATAAATGGTTATTTTGTTTTTTTTTTGGTTCAATTTTGTTTTGGTCTCCTGGTTTTTGCACTCGCTGGAGAGGGTGGGGGGAGGGAGGGTATCGTAGGTTGAAAATAGTGTGCCCAAATGTGACGCCCGATCCCCTGTTAGGGTTGTCTGTCTGCTGGTTTATGTCATGAGAGTAAACATTGAGTGAGAATTTAAATCGAGCAACGGAAGGCGTTTGGAGCTAGAATCGTGTTTATCCTTCGCATTATTACCCACCGTTCATGAGCTTGAGATTGATTTCGTTCCGTTTCAGCACTTATGCTGCTCATTATGCACGGTAGAAGCTGTTTACTATACCTGCATTAGTGGTACAAATCGCTACGAGCAATTATCACTATCGCAGGTGTGTCTGTACCCTGATCCGATTGTGTAACATGATTGCGCCCACAAAAGACGTCAATGCAGATCAATTAGACGCTAAGCGAAAACACACACACACACACTTTTGTTTGAATTGGACCTGGAGCATTGGGGAAGGACAGATCTTTCTAAAGTAATTGCATTATCATTATCGATTAAGAGTCCATCGCGGCTAAGCGCACCGGTCTCTTCACCGAGGGTATGTTGTTTGCCCAGCAGTGCGACGATGATGATGACGTATTTGTTTAGCGTGCCTGCAACTCGATACCACACAGCATTAGAACACAATCAGCTGATGGATGGTGAAAGGCGTATGGACTAGCCTCACTGCCCTCCTATGGGCATGGACAGCAGGAGTTTTTTAAGAAGCGTCCTTGTACATCTATTCAACGCGTTTCCAAGCGGTTGTTGTGCGACTGCGGGGTGGTAAATAAACACTCGATCTGCGTCTGGTTGGCTTTTGTCTCCCTTATTACCTCATACCTACGTCTACGGTTTAGGTGAAGCTACACCGAGAACAGCCTTCAAAAATCTGGCAGCTGTTTTGTTCCCTGCAGCGTGTGGAGTCGTGACTATCGCGATCTGTGTAATATTATTACGTACAAGAATACGTGCCTTTTTCGTGAGATGAAGTGTTTGATGAAAAAAAAAATAATTTAAATCAATTTAAATTTAATTTCAATTCATTTTCTAAAATTTCAATTCAAATAACCGAAAATAACATTAGGGGTTAAAAAAACATTAACAAAATCACTTCAAAAGATCAAAATGGAAAAAATACTCTAGCGCTCTTTAACTGTCAAATCTAAATCAAAATGGATAAAATACTTTGTCTCTCTTTCGATCGGCACTGCATTTACTAGAAGTGCCACACAGTATAATGCTGCTTACCGGATTATTCGTTCCCTAAGCTTCAAATCGGCCACACGCTGCCATCTTCCCGTGGCCGTGGGATTAGTTTGCACGTAAAAGGGGGAACGTACTAAAATCTATAAATAATCCTCACCTTAGATAACCTAAAAATAGACTACAATTGCAATAAACGGAACGAAATGAAGGGCGGAAACGAACGGACAGAAGTGAGAAAAAAAGTAAAATCGTTACAGCCAGAGCCAGAGCCAGAGAGAGAGCTGTCACGCAGACCCCGTTCAAGTGCAATCAAAAGCCTGATGTCTGATTGATATCGAAACCTGAGGAAATATTTTACAACTTCTTCCTCTCTCTCTCTTTCTACTCCATCCCTTTATCTCTCTTGCTTTTCTCCCTATCTTATTGCGAGGTACTCGAACGCTAGCGGTATGCGATAAGAGCCAGTGTAGAGTACGCCGGGAGGGTCCGTTTAGCTGGCCCAGGAAAGGGCGACAAATATTTAACTATTTGATCGTTCGCACGCGAACTAATGCGTAAAATCAATTACTCACAGCCGCTTGTGCACAGCGTGGACGATAAAACACACCCCGCGACCACTATCGACTCTTGCGTACGGGGCGAGAAAAACGAACCACCGAATCGGTGCAGCGATTTTACTTAAGTGGTTTGCTCCCCACGGCCAGCTTCAAGGTCGGCGGTCGGTGGGGTCGATCGAGCTCTCAACCGAGGTTGCGGTTGCTGCAATTTATTGTGATGAGTTTTACTGTGGTCCCAATAGTGCGGGAAAGAAAAACAAACCCATCTGACATTGCTCCGCTTCTGAAGCGCTTTGGTGAAATAAAACAAAATCAATTTGACGTGTGAGCGAGATGGATGGCGCGACGTTCGAGCCACTCGTGTAAACAAAAATAGCAACAAAACAAAAAAGAGAAGGAAAAAGGGGGAAAAAACGAAAATCGAAATGAAATCAACAAAATATCACCTTTTGCTTCACCGACCCCGCGTGTCAGCAGCACTTGTGTAGCAGCACGATCATTACGCCAGTCACGGATTTTCCACCTCCCACCCCCAAGCCGGTGTGCGAGAGGAACGTGTGGGATTTTTCTTTTGCCACTGCTTGTTCCCGTCTGTCTACATTGCCTCTCCCGCACCTCGTCCATTATTGCGAGCGTTATGCTAACGTGTCTGGGTCGGTTAAATTAACCAAATATGGGGCTTCCTGCCAGATTGGGCGAGAAAATGCTAAAATTTTCTTTTTACCTTAGCTCTCCGGCAGCTTTTTAGGTTGGGTGAAAACGTACCGGTTTCGGATGCGTGGCCGGGATATGCCAGGTGTATAATGTTTAGCAGCATGATTTTGTTCCGTCGGTCTGATTTGTAGTGTGCCGTGCTTGGGACACAACTCCCAAACCTCGTAGATAATTATGTGTGTTTGTGTGTGTGTGAGTGCGGTGTGCTGTGCAGTGTACGGTAGTGTGTTCTGTATGCCTTTCTGTTGGGTGGGAGAAAAATTTAATTTGGAAAAGTGTGCTCCACAAGTGGCTGGCTGGCGTTCGACGGTGAGCAGTGTGTAAGGGTAGTGATACATTTACTTTTCGGCTTTAGATCAGCTACAACGTAACGTCTCATCGTTATCTTCCAGCAGCGTTTGAAGGTAAGCTTTATATTTCTCTTCATTATTTATATTCACAATCATAAAAATAAATGCTTTGATAAAACTATCCTTCAATGGTGGAAGTAGTAAAGATATCTTTAAACAGCTTTAATCAGTTGAAGCATTTGATTACCTATTTGTTTCATAACACAATTTCTTACTGAAACAACAACTGAAACATCGCACAGTAAGAACAACTTTGAAAAAATACATATCTTGCATGTTTAATAAAAAATAAAATTTGGGTGGATTTTTTTTATATTGAATTTTTTAGCTTAGTAAATGGTAAATCTATTTCGCGACCATCTTCAACTCTGTTTTGCGGACCGTGAGTTCACAAAGTTTAGGTTAGTTTTTACGTTTAGCCTCATCAAACATTGAGTCACGTGACAGCTATTAACGTCTTACGTTAAATATCTTTTCGAATGTTTACAAGCTTTTGCAATGAGCTCTTTAACTCCAGCTTAGTTGGTTTAGATTCTACAGCACAATTCAAACGCCTCGCAAACTCGTTATGTTATTAAATTATTTTACAAAATGCAGTGCGGTAAAGTTACGCGGACTTGCATATAACAAAAAAATGAAACTAACCGAGTTCCAGTCTCCTGTAACTTCACTACGGATCAGATATCTAGCTTCATCTACTTCATCTTGAAACGAGGTCAGTTTAAAGGTGATCCGATGGACCATTCTTCACTCGCTCTATCCCATCCCTCCCTCCGCATACGTCAAAAGAGAACCTCACAAACAAAATTAAACAACTTCACGTTATCCACAAACAGTGGGCTCCGCAAAAGAAACCTTCCAACATCCGTATGCGGCCGTTACAGGCAGCAGCATTTGTCGGGCAATCAGACAAAACTAATTACTAACTAATCACTTGGCATCTGCAGCGAGGATGAAGACAACACTCCACACCTTCGCTGCTGCTGTTCCGTCAACCCCCAAAACAGTTGAAAAAAAAAAACCAGCAAAGTTGGATAGTTTTCGATAGTCGTTTGCTTCGCTTCTCGTAGGCACTGGGGTGGCAACTTTTTCCTCCAGCCAAACTCAATTTTATCCAAAGCTCTTTAAAGTGTGATTCCGGAAGACGTTACCGAAACGATCACTTCCGAGCTTCCGAACCGCTTTAGCTCTAATGAAGTTTTAATCACTCCTACGCTGATGCAAAATTTTATAAAACTTGTCAGACATGCAATTAATTGGTTCTGTCGAAGCGTATCGTGCGAACTTCGGTTTTGTCGTGCTGCCGTTGCCGGGCTGCCAATGCTGGTGCATAATTACGTGGGAGAGTGCCCAAGGAGTTCATCGGGGGTTCATATTTTGTACCTTAAGTAGTGTACAAACCTACGTATGACTATGTTGAAAGTGGATTAGGACTCTTTTGTTACTGATTCTTGCATTAGAACAGTCATTCGAACCGTGAATCAATTTTGAGCTTTATGAATTTTTCAGATTTTTTTTTAGAATTAATAATCTGTCAAAAATCATGAACACTCAAATTCATAAATCCCTCAGGATTAATGTACAAAGAAAAATTTACGAATCTTGAAAGAATCGTGCATATCTAAACATCAGTTATGCTTGATAAAGATGCAAATATATAGAAAAATGATTTTTCAGAAAAAAAAACATGAACAGCGACAGTAATCACAGTTATTGAACAGTAATTGAATAAATTTTCAAGCTTTTCAAAAAAATTATCGTAAAAATGAATCGCAAAAAAAATAACAAATCGAAAGTGGGCACCCGTATGGGGCAGTGACAAAATAATTTCTTCGTCTTTACCACGTACGTGTCGATCCACAGGTAGATTCGAAATGAAACAGTGACGGCTATCAGTCCAAATTTGACGTACAGACCACAATGAAGTCATCGTACCAGTGGGAGGTGGCATTGAACCGCATAATAAACCTCCATCCAACCATCAGCTCCATCATTTTTTGCTTCACCAATAATTATATCACCCTCATTGTCACTGTCGGCAGCTGTGCATGAGCCGACCACTGTTTTGCACCATTAATGTCACCGGTTGCCCATAAACGCAGGAAAGGGGGGGCATAAAAGTATTCTATCGGAAAACTTCACTCAGCGTTCGAAAGGTTTCGGCAGCAAACGACCAATCAATTCGTTTCTGGTGACCACTAAGAGGAATCCATTAATGCGCACCAGAGAACGAAACACTTTAATCTAGCCGTGTGTATGCTAAAAACGAACAGATCAACTGGTGGTTGGGAATCGTTTCGAACCCCATGTATCGTTCATCACTTGCTCGAACTCGGCCGTCCGAAAACATGTGCGCCGTTCAATAGTGCACCTCGTGGTCAATGTTTGAAAACTAATCCTTCCCTATCAGATACGGAGCGCCACCGTGACGTGCGTTACACGGTGCGTTGCGAAATGTGATGGACTTCTTTCCCCTTTTCCTTCTTGCTTGTTTCGCCTAATTGCATTTTGCCAGAGCGATAACGAGCGCCGCGGTAGATCGCGCAATTATTTTTGGAAACACAAACGAATGACGATTTTTGATGTACCCCTCCTCCCGCTACCGCAATGCTCAATTGCTTATTGTTTGTGCGTGTGTGTGTGTGTGTGCAGTCCGTTAGTAATGTGTGTTATAAGTAGACGCCTAGCGTAATCCATCGCGATGGCTTATCTTTTGCCAGCAAACGACCACAAAATGAAAGGTTTTTATAGCTAATACTTTAATTTATTCTTTTGCAAAAGCAACCAATTGAACTTTCGTTCGGCAGTATGAAATGTTTGAAGGCGGAAAGGTGCACGCCGTATCAATTCCATCTCACTGCAAGTGTGGCCAGCCCGAGCCCGAGCACCGTTTGGAACGGTGTGTGGCAAGCGGTGGCGATAAGATATCAACCGTTTGTGTGGTGATGTCTTTTATACCCTTTTTATTTTTGCTTGCCTTTAAGCAAAACCCACACAGCAGCAGGCGAATGAAGGGATCGAAACCCGACCTGTTTGGACGTTGTTTGATACACCTAGGCGCTGGTTATCAATTTGATTTTGTGTGGTCTGTTACTGTTACCTTTCGTTACTGCGCGTTACAGTGCTCCCGCCCGGTGTAAAAATAATGGAGCGGACGCATAAAGCCAATCTTTCCTACCGTGCTAGCCATGTCACTGTTTGTTAGCATCGACATGTTGAACTAATTTTAGGCCTCACTGCATGTGGTGGAAAGACAAAGCCAGGACGGAGCAGGAGGTAAAAATGTTCATCATTCGCTTTTTCTGCCCGTAACGCGTCTGAGCGTTATCTTGATGGCAGCTGTAAATATTTCAGCAACCGAAAGTGCGATGGCTAATTTTAGTCTCGCCCCTACGGTGGAGAAGAAGCGATACCAGTAGATAAGAGTGGTAAAGAAAAGGCGCAATCGGTTATGATTAAGGTTCTGGCGAGCAGTTTGATCAACACAATGGTTCGCTTTTCTGTCGCTGGTTTTTTTTTTTGGTTGGGCAATAGTAGAGTTTAAAAAGAACTTTTTACTTTGCCCTTTTTCTGCTCGCAATATCCTGCCAGGGGGGGGGGAGTGATTGGTCGTACCATTTCGTTTACACTTCCATCGTCTAGAAGCTGATAATAGTGCTATAAATATCGAAATGTGTTTGACGAGCAAATAGCAAACCAGAAAACCGGGAACCAAATTTAATCATACTAATCTAAAGAGTGCCTGCTACAAAACCGGCCTGGTCGGTGTTGTTACATGCAATAAAACCCTCATCGCCAGCAACAGTAAAAGGAATGATAAAAAGAAACCGGGTGGGAATAGAATCCATTCCAATCGCTACACACCGCGCGCGGTAATAGTTTTTCACTGCACTTATCGGGGTTATCTTATCATTGTCGTCGTCCAACCAGCAGCAGCTGTCCATGACGCCAATGCACGCCAGTCGACGCTTGCCGATGGCGTATCGATAATTGGGGTCTATGATGACCTAAGCCAGTTTTTTTGTATGTGTTTTGACGTTTCTCGGCTAAAATGCTGCTAGCTCTCCATACAAAATC
>KB669792.1:358373-379253 GCA_000349105.1 Anopheles epiroticus
ATCTGCTCGAATGTTTGACAGAAGCAGGCTAGAATTTTGTGATTTTCTAACTTAGGTCATCATAGACCCCATTGATGGAAAACAACGGTCACCCATACGCCACCCCACCCTCCACTCCAGTGTGACGAAATGTTTTTTTCGCTCATATTGGAGCGTTTCGTTTTTAAGTATTACTATGTTAACAGTGTTAAAAGACGCTATTTTAAAAACAAAAACCTAACAGCAGGGGCAATGTTGTCGCTGGAATCGTGATTCTATTCCTAGAGATTATCTTCTTAGATTGATTAGAAAGGTTGCTATTGCAAATCAGCTGGCATCTGATCAAATGTAATTAGTGAGGTGGATAGTGGGATACTAATGACATATTTTATGAGCACAGATTTAAGAAGGATGGGATAGGATGGAAAGGTTCGCAGAGATCTTACTGTTATTATCACAGATTTTTATAATCAGATACTTAAAATTCAAATTATGTGATGGCATTGAAAGGTGCTCCAAAGAACACACCTTAGGCGACCAGTGCTAGACGATCAATTCGCTAGGCGACCCTAGCATCCTTTACGTGGTTTACAATGAGCTCATAAGTGAGTCTGCCTTACCACTTATAACGACATAACTGCGACTGCACACAGGGCCAGTTCCACTGGATGCAACGTGTGGCTTCACACCACACTCATCAGCAAAGGAATTTCGTTGTGACTTTTCAGACGTTGTACAGACACTGAGATCCTCCTAGTCCGTATCAATCGGCTTCTTCTATGTAAGCGTATCTCAAACTGTTGTTGTCATATTCCTTTATTTTTTTCAAAAATTAACACCTCAAGAAAACCCGTTTCGTACCTTAATCTTAAAGATCGGGATGATAAATGTAGTAAAAAACAAAACAAAGTGACACAACAGAGGTCATCTACACACATTGAACGATTTGATTTCAATAGACGGCACATTTTAAGATTCGTGACACGGTCTCTGGGCATCGTAAGAATTTGAGAAAACTGACAAAATCGGAAGGATACGGTTGGTTAGAGCACGTGAAAACTAGACTTATACTCTCACCAGGAAGATGGTCCACCAGAGACGCGTTGAAGAGCGTTGATTGCATCTAGCCAAGACCAAAGAGAAATCGAATACAACCAAGGGAGATTCTCGAACTATCCTTACCGTGAGATACCAAAGTCCAGTAAGCCAATATAAAGTCCATGGTGTGGTACACAATCCGTAGAGCAGTGGACAACCATTGCAGGAGACAATAATTGCAAGAATTTCTCGCATACCAGCGGAAAGTGTAGAACGTCCTCACTTTAGAACCATAATGTGGTTTAGCAATTTCTCGTGTTGCCACGAGTATGTAAGTGATTATATAAGTGATTAGCAGTAGATAAGTACTTTCCAAAAAGAGTAGAAATCCTTCGACAGCATAGTTATCACTTTATACTTCTTCGCCACTTTAATCATATTTGAGCAATGATCTTAAACTTATCATCTTATGTACCTTCCAGATTTACCTTTTAAGTTCATTCCGTATTAATTACGTTAAATGGGGATTGTGCAAATGTGCCAGACGACCATCTAGCACGTTAAAATCGACGTTTATTTCAGAAATTGTCTGTTTCATGTCTATGTGCGAAATAAAACGAAACTTTAATGCAAATAAAAAAAAAAACAAACGTCAAAATTGATAAATCTTTTTCCTTTCGACCCATTCGCCGTAAACAACTGTGCATTGGTGAGGCAAAATCGAAACCCCTAGCTTACCCACACAACGATAAATAGATTTCCAATCAAACACCTACCATTCAATAACCTACCGTTGCAGAATGGTCATCATCTGAGGAAAAGCGCACGGGGGCGAGCGAAAATCGATCTCGCTCATTTTTTCCGTCCCAACGCGCGGACGTTACTGTCGAGGGGTAAACTCGCTCAACTCGAAGAAAATAGATCACGAAAAACACCTCCCACCTGGCGAGATGGGGGAGAGGTGCATGTAAATAAATTACCGTCAATCCAGTTGAACCGATTGGGGTGGACGTGGTGGAGAGGGAAGGGTGCTGCTCGTTCCATGAAGGTGGGATGAAAGGAATAATCCTACCGCGTACCGGTTTGTGGTTGTCCGTGGAAGGTAAGTCTGAATCCGGCGAAAACGCTAACACTAGGACTGGCCGATGATCGAAACCAGCAGCAGTAGCAACAGCTTCACGCGCGAGTGCAATGGTGGCAGTGAAAGCCAAATTTATGCTAAACCGATTGGCTTTAATGGTTGGAGGCGCCTGCCACTTGCCAGTCCCGGATGTAAACCCGTAGCGCACTGTTGGTTGGCAGAACGCGTGACCTTCTGGAATTTGAGCGCCTGTCGGCCCATTCGGCGCTCGACGGTTTGTTTAGATAATTTTTCCATCGACCAAAAGTCTGTACATTCTATGTATTGGGTGCGTTGGCCAGGTGGAACCGATCGGAAAGCAGTTAGTATATTTAGTAGCAGTTTTTTTTTCCCCCTTTTCTTTTACTGTGCTCGGACGTTTCGGGCAGGTTTGCTTTCATAGGGAAGAGTTATTGGCCCGGCACACAGGAATTCAGGTGGTGAGCTTTTGTTGGTAAAATGTGCTACAAATATAAAAATGATCGAACAAAGGCATTATGATTGAACATTTTTATTCTTTTTTGCCTTTTCCGCATGGCAAAATGATAGTTTTGGAGGAACATATTTTAATCTCATTTTATGTTAAATGGATATTTTTTAGAGCTGTTAAATTTGCTTCACACAATTACAGTATATTTTGAATTTTTAGCTTAAATTTAAGATATAGTTTATGGTTTCTTATATAGTTTCCTTCATAGATAATGTTATGTTAATGTTAACGAACAAAAATAAAAAACGCTGCCTTTCATAACATATGCCATCTATTTCCTTTTTTGCCCCGAAATCTTACACTACTGCCCTAATCGTGACATATGATTTATCAAAATATTATCATCATCGGCTAACGGCATTACCATAGAGGAAAGCGACATCGGTTAGCCTACATCGTGCGTCCAGTCCCATCCCACGCATGACATTCGAGAAGCATATTTGCTAAACCACTTCATACGCATAAGCTCGGCCCCGGCCGCGTAACTCCCCCGGTCGCGCGTAGACAACTACTCGGTCGACAGCCCTTTTCCGAAAGGGTAATTTAATTTCAGCGAACCGCCGTGGGAAATGATTTCGGTGACCTTTTTTCGTGTAATTTGAGCCTCCGTCTAATTTTCGGAGCCGACCGATATCATCACCGTGATAGGTCAACCGGGCGTTTGGCGGGAGGAAGTTGTGCCTCGGTTAACTCGCCCGTCGAAAAACTGTCACTCAATTGGATCGGTGTTTCGAGTCTTTTTGCGTGTGTGCAAAGGGTTTACGGGTCAATTTAAGCTGGAAGGACGCATCTGGGGAAAATTTTCCAGACAGACGGAGAGAGGAAGAAGCTTTTCGATGTGTGCTCTGCTGCGGTGTCGTGGAACCTTCAAGTGGAACCCGCTGTGGGATGCCTTCCCGGTGCGCCATGCACAACCATAAGAAGGACTATAGTGAGTGTATGATTGATTGTTCGTTTGTTTGATTATTTGCACTAATAGTGGCGGAGAAGGAAAGGCCCAAGGCATTATCCGTTTCATGGTTTGAGCGTCGTCTTTTATCAGGCAATTTAGGGGAACAGAATATTAGTAATGTACGTGTATTTTTTTCTAATTTTCTGACATGATACATGTTATTTAATATTTGTTTGACCTGTTAGCAGATGACAGCTCTAAATATTACGGTTTAAAAAGCGTTCCATTCTCTCTTTTTAATCATTTTATAAAAGCTGCAGCACTAGAGTGACTTTCATTTTACATTTCTTTACGCATCCGAGTGTGCTGTGTCACTTGCATAAAAAATAGTGAAAAGTTCTCAAATATGTTTAATAAAATAAAAAACATAAAAGTGAATCAACAAAAAAATCACCTCGCAAACAGAACCATTTATCAACACGAAACTTTTTCACTTTTGTTGCGCCTTTTTGTATTTTCATATTTTCCATTTTTACACACTCCACTGAGCAGCGACAGATTGCGTTGCTTGTTGGGGTTTTTTTTTTCTTCGTCCAGTTATGAAAGTGATTATGACCAATATACAGTTGCAACTTCGGCTTCGTTCCTTTGCACCCCAAAGCATTCCCTTAAGACACACAGACACACACTTAAATTGCTTCTTTCCCATCGTCGTTGGCGGGTGATCCTTTCGATCGATGTAAACCCGTCCCAACTGTCGTTAGTTTAACCGAACGGAGCAAAACACACACGAGGGGGGGGGGGGTAGACTTTAACGAGCTTCTAAAATTTTGTTCGTGCTTCCCTTTTTATCTCATCAATCTATCTCGATCCGCCCGGTTGGTCGCACACGGCGTCAAATTGACGTCAACAACATCTACCAGGAGAAAGCAAGTAATGCAATCTTTTCGAATCGATTCCAGTAGAACTTTAGCCCCGGGGAAGCTAGTATCGTCATATACCATCACCATTTCTAGCGCTTTCCGTTCTTCTATTCGCATAATTTGGTGCGTTTTTTTTGTATACGACAAATCCAGTGATTAGATCGGTATGCGCATCGGCGAACGCGGACGTGCAAAATGCGTGCCCTGTGCCAGTACAAGTGGTTCGCGAAGTGGCTGTTTTTCACTGGAACTGGAATGGGAAGAGTAAGAGAAGGTGCAGGAGCAGTTGCCGTTCCGGGATTTAACCTCTAATTGTATTTTTATTTTCTCGACGCGGTCCGCAGCACTACCATTTCCGCGGACGGCAGAACGCTAGCGCCCAGGGACAATTGTATGCTTTCTAAAGTGAAACGTGCTTTTTTACACGAATCGTTTACGGTGAATAGCAATCGTTACCGTTAATTTGAGTGCGGATTTGAATTACAGCCGTCGCTGACGCCGGTTTTTGGAAAAAAAACATTTTTAGTTTCTTTTAGTAGTAATATCGAAGGTTCGCTCACTTTGCAAAGTGAAATAATTGTTCTTTACAGTGATTGGATTAGCAACAGGCCGTATTGCTTACTGCTAATAAGGAAAGGAATTGATTTGAATGCTGCTAGCGCTAGAATGGTTCACACTAGAAGAGATGGACAGCATCGATTTTCTAATTGTTCCAACATTCGTCCTCAAAATTTTAAAGATACTCTTTTTCACTTTTTTATAATTATTTTTATTTCAATAGTTTTATTTTCATACCAGATCAAACATAAATTTTGTTTTGAATCCATTTTTATTAAAGCAATTCAAATGGATCGTTTGCTCGAATGGTGTTTCCATTCCAACGACTGATTGCTTTTTTCCCCTCACCAAATTATTGATTCGAGCCATGAACTCAACACAGAGGCACCCGTTCCAGAAATGATGATGCAGAGTTTGCTTCATTATATGCGATTATGTCTCTTTTTTCTAACTTCTTTGTCACGCAATTTGCTTACAGCTCACAGCCAGCAAAGGCAGGCAAATTGTTGGCTTCCCAACAAATTTCAACAAATGTAAGATATTTTTAGAAAACCTTTATCAGGGAAACAAAATCACGGCTCGAATCAACATTATGTGGGTGAATGTAAACAATAAATAGATAGCCGTACCGTTCTAAAAGGATTCAGTGATGTTATTGTTATTTTACATTCATGATAACTGTTTGTATGCGTCGTTTGGCATTGCTTCACAATTCAATTGCTAGCGCCAGTAAATTTGTATCGTCTTTTGGAGAACGACACGCTCGATCACATGGAAAGTTTAAATCAAACCAGTTTTACTACGCAATATTTTCTGGAGAATTCTTGGATAGACAATTAATTTGTTATGTTCTTTAGTTTTAAACAGAAACTGCTTTGCAGGAGGGTATCATTTTGAATTGATTTTTCGTATTTTTATTGTTTATTTTTAATTGTCTTTTTATTTACTTTCACTCAAACGAATCAAAAGTGAGTTATTAGTAAAACATTTTGTCGTGACAGCACAACGGTCCGACGAAAAAGTCATTACCGCAATTCGTTACCTAGCCCACCACGAGAGGGCGCTATATCACTTAGGAGTTAGGAGGATAGGCGAACGACCCTTCTTCGGCTATCATAAGACGAGAGAGCATAGGTACCGGAGAGAAGCTCGGGGACAGCAATAAAAGGATGGAAGCAGCGATCATAGGGTTCTCTTTCGAAAAGCGTACGGATTTTTTTGTAACGACAAATACACGCATTAACAGTTATAAGAAGCTGCGCATTTCTCTTCTACTAAAAATTCGAAAAGAGCACATTCCAGTTGCGGGGCGCAACACATTTCAAACAGGTATTCGGTCACATGCTACTTATCAAAAGTTTTATTGTAAATGTGCTATTAATCTGCTACTAACTCATCAAAGTTCACAGTAAAAATAATCACAAAACAGGACGGCTGACATGCCTGCTCAACTGTGATTGTCAGTCCTCCTATTAGTGGAACACTTTCCACCCATCTACTTTATCTAAGAGCGTTTGTGCAGTAGCAATCATGCTCCGTTTTTTTCTTGCTAGATGACCTTGCAAACAGAAACCTTGACCGAGGATGCCAAGAAACACTTGAGCTTTTTAAAGAACCGTGCCCCGATGTCCGTGATGTTTTGCGCGTGGACGCACCCACTATGCTTCAATCACGTTCTATCATCATTTCGCTTGTGCAGCTCGTCGATGTTGATTTTTCCGTTCAACTGCTGCAAACGACTTTCTCGGGTTGACATTCCTCTCCACTCTCGCCGGCATTTCCAACCAGCCGCCGCTTTCTCGTTACTTTCTAATTCAGTCCATCATTCAGACGCGTTTCCTGCAACAAATTATGATTATTATTTTCTTTTCTCGATACACACGGCATCCCCCCCAACGTGTGTTTGTGGCAAGTGCTGTAAGATGGTAGGAAATCAGAACTTTTCCTCGATATCGCACCCATCTCTTCTTGAGCAGCTTTCTTTCCACTGTTTTCGTTGGTTCGTTAGAAGGTGATAAGATGTAACTTTTTAATGCTCTTAAAGAGCGGCAGACCTCCTGTGCTCCTGTGCCCTTCGTAGTGCATGTTTTATCGCTTGCGTGTTGGTGATTTTTCAAGTTATGTCCGGGAACAACAAGCTACAATCAAAACAAGGGCAGCTTCTTCGAACACACTCTCGAGTTGATGAGCATAGCGGTTGAGAGATAGTTAAGATGTAACGACTATTACCGTTTGTGTTCGGTGATTGTTTCTGACTTTATTTTTTTTTTCAAAACTCTCTTCAGCTCTTACTTTAACGTGTTCCGTGTTCCTTAATTCTACTTACTCTACTTACCCGGGGGATTTAAACAAGGCGCCTACGCCGGAAATTGATGCTTCCCTAAGGATCAAACTCGGTTGTCGTAATACACCTTCCACGGAAGTGAATTATCCTCCGAAACGATTGCGAACGGCATCTCCCATTCGCTGGTCGCTGGACCACTTCGTTCTGTTCCGGCATTCACCAAAACCAACTAGAGCTAAAGTGAACAGGTTGGCGGCAAACACTGGAGAGGATTTTGTTTAGATGGCCGTCCTTTCTTGTGTGTTTTATTTGTGTGTTTTATTTGTGCCGTTTTTCCTCCCTCTTGAGGATCGATAGCAACAGCAGCACGAGAGTATTCGTTACACGAGAACAGACAACCGTAATCGAAAGGATCTATGTGGATGGATGGGCTCCTAAGTGGGTTTGGGAATTAATTGTCGCCGGCAAATGTGACTGCTTTTTTTTCGGAGGAGCACTGCTACTCGCTGGACATAAATGGAACAAAATTTTGGCATTGGATATGCTGTCAGAAGTCTGTTTTCTCCAAACGTTGAGATGAAAGTAAGGGGACAGATATAATTTGGAGAAATCGATAAACATCTTAATAGACATTCGTTGGCGAAAGAATTTGGCACTTTGGACTCTTTTCTACAAAGGTGTTGTAATGAAAAACCCACAATCCAATATGCCGGTCTTTAATTTACATATCCAATCGTCGCAAACATCTCTCAAAAACTTTTTGTGACCTTACCCACAGACCACCAGCCGCAGACCAAAAATGCATTTGCCCTTGTGGAGCTTTCGTTACCACTGGTTGTATTTGCAAAGGGACACTGTCCTGTAAATGGTAAAACGGTTCATTCGGCACGTACTTCAGGTGCACCGGTGCAACGGTAACCGTGCGACCATTCCAGCACCAAACCAGCGCTGGGATTACCTACCGTCCAATGAACGTGTTGCCGATGCCCCTTTGGCTGATGAGGCTGGTGTGGGAAAGCCCGGCCCCATGCCGGAAGATGTTGACGAAAAACCTCAACCATTTGTAAACACGCTTCCTTCCGCGGGGGAAGGCGCTCGGGAAAGCTTTCTCCTTCTTTGAAAAGCAGACGAACCTGCCTCTCGGGTGTGCCGCATTCCACATATCATCTTTGGAATGTAATTTCAAGCTCAAATGAAGCACGTGATTGTTTCGTATCCTTCTGGTGTGCAACGTTGTTGTTGTTGCTTGCTGGTGTGCTGCACAGCGTAAATGAAATATCCATAACCTTCTGGCACGTTCTGCGGCAAGGCAGAAATAAAACATTAAAAATTGCTTTATAAGCTTTTCCTGCTCTTTTCCGGCTTAGCAGTGGAAGGGATTCATCCGTGGAAAGGAAACCACTCAACAGGTGGGTGTAGACGTAGGTGTGTGTGTGTGTGTACACCGGCATTGAAGCTTAACCGGAAATTGATATCTCGCAGAACGCAACAAGCGTCTTTCTCTTCATACGCTGACGTCAAAGGTAAGATGTGAGGGTTAACCCGATGAATTGCGTAAATAATTGTTACTGAAAAGAATGCGCCACATTCTTTCTTTGTTGCCGTTTTTCACTCTTATCAGTACGTTCTATTTTTGGGCAGATAGAAAAGGAAAAGTGTTAAATGCCACACTTCGTTTGCTTACTTACCGGATGATGCTACCGGGAAAACTTTGCCCACAACCCGTGTAGGGAGGTGTTAGGGAGGGTAGGAAATGCGGTGAAAAATATCTTCACGCTAGTAGACACATTTCCAATCGACCCTATCCAATATCTGGTTTGAAGAGTTGACTCGCGTGTTGTGTTGTGATCAGCTCTACCAGGGATTCGGATGATAGTTACTGCTTTCTGTTATCGATACCAACACCTTCACAGTTGATAGTAATGGAGAATTTTCTGATGGCTACGTTACGTTCCAAAGCAGACATCAAACCGTGAAGTGTTCGATCATCACGGTGGTAACGTTAAGGCTTTGTTTAAATCATTGTTAAAAATAAAACAAAACACACAAACACACAAATAAGCTAATTATTTATGCAAATTGAATCATAATAAATTTGCGTAAAAACTATTCCTGTAAAAAGCTGTGCTATTAACAAATATTACAATATTGATGCTATTGTGTAATACTTACTCTTAATATTAAGTGACTAATACATTTAAAATGCTTTTTTATTGAACTCAACCCATCCTCCTCCTTTAGCCTAAAGTACTCAAATACAATTTAGTACATTTGAGATATGTTCTAAAATAAGCAATTCTCCTGCAAAAGGGAATGTACGGTTTCTTTGTCGACTGCAAACCACGGCATCACAGTTCCAAAGGTAACCATTTTGCTCCTTTACAAAAGTTTTTTTAAATTTTCATTGCATTTTGAAAGCCCTTTAATAATTTCCAATACAATTTCCTGATTTAAAACTAGCAAACAAAGCAAACAATGCTTAAAATTTTGAAATTTTGAGTTGAAATTAAATTGAAAAAATTTGAAACACAGCAAATGAAAGTTAATGCATATTACAAACAATGTTTAAAATGAACGAAATGAACATAAAAATATGTCGCATTCCTTTCGTAATGAGCGTGCTCCAATATACTTCAGATAATTTTTAAATAACAAATAAATTTAACCAAAGTGCATGATACTAGTGTTTCGATAGCGCATTTGGCATACCCGAAAATTCACCATTCTTATATTTCACTAACCTCGTATGACCACGCACGGGTCCACTGTGCAGTGTCACGCTTCCAGAGTGAATGGCTTGCAGGTCAAGTTCACCGTCAGCCACCAAAGTCAAATTCCGACTAAATCTTCCCGCTTTCTTTTAATCCTCTTCCTCACACAACCCGGGCATCAGTTTGGCTCGTGGCCTTGAGGATGCCTTTCTTAGGCTTTCTTAGTATGCACGCGCTCCAGGAGGGTAAAAAGTTAAGCGTACGCGCTTTCGTTGTCAGAAACGGAAACAAAAGTTAAATATTTCGCACTCCAACGGTATCTAGCAAGAGTATATCAATGGAAGGGAATCGTCCCAATGTACGCTCTAGTCGATTCTTTTCCTTTTTTTTATGTGTATACACACCACCGAAAGTGATTTATGGTAAGCAGCGGGAAGATCTCATTTTAATGTTGTTTGCAGCACATTTCCAGCAACAAGCGCGAAAGAAGGCAAAGAACGCGCTGTGTTTGCACTTTGGTTTAACTATTTTTGGGACCCATTTTGCGTCGTACCGTGCCGCAATTGAGTGGAGTGGGAGGGTTATCGTTAGCATGTTTTTGACACAACCATCAAACGGGAAAGCGATCTTGTTTTCCACTGTCTTTTGATGCTGCTTCTTAGAACATTGGCCGTTGTACAGAGGCGTTCAATATGGTCGTTTGATGTTGCGTCTCGCAAACATGGTAAGGCAAACCAAGGAAATGCCAATTTAATATCGTAACTTGAAATTATGGTCAAACTTTGTGCGAAAAAAATGCGCCACTCCAGCACAATACACCTCTCTGCTTCTCCTCAAGGCATTGTTTGCGGGGTTCATTTTGTGATGTGCACTTGAGTGTGGTTATAAATGCTGTTCTAGGAGTTCTTTATTATTGCTTTGGTGCAGTGTTCCTGAAGGCGTCATGTTAATCCATTATATCCATTAAGATACGTTCACTTTCAGCACACCTAGTTTAGGAAATGGTTTTATCGACTTGCCAACCACATGCCGGATCAATAATGTTATTAAACGTTCCTCACAGACGGCGGCCCACGGTACGGTGAATGTCTAACAACTTCCAACACACGTGACCATCCCTACAGCGCGTGATCAATTTTGCCAAATTCTGTGACAGTTATTATCGTACATCGGGGGTAGAACAATCTCGGGGGTGTTGGATTATCTCGCTTCGTGCAGCTTGTAGCAGATAAAGTTTTTGTTGGTGAAGAATTAAGGAACTGAAAGTTATGCATGCAGTATCTTTCCTTCCCAGACACGGGCCACCCACATATTGATGGGTGATGGGTGAAACTTTCGCCCGTCTGGTGCTTTTGCATGTTATTTTATTATGAGTGGCACGGTTCAAGAAGAATGGTGAAACTTATAGGGATGAATTGATGTCATTTTTTCATCGCAAAACTCAAAAAAAAACATGTTTGTTTTATTTGGGTATTAATCTTTCGAGAAAAAAAAAAGTTGTAATAAAAAAGAGTTGAAACAAAAATCATAAGTAGCAATGGTTTCCAGTGGTTTTCCAAGAGCTAACTTTTCGATAAGTGTAGGATAATTGTTACAAAACATGTTTCATTTCGTCAACATGATTTAAAACACATGCCAAGTCGCGCTCACTGTAAAGATGCAGCGCTGCGGGAACAACTGTTAGTATATTGTACATGTACATAACATTTATTTGTTTATTGTTTTATTTACCTTTATTTTTTTATATCAATGGTGACGGCCATGCTGTATTGCTTTTTAACCTTTATTTATGCTTCTTAAAATAAGGCAGCTAGATACGAAGCAGAGAAACTAAAAAGCGCTAGTTACCAGAAGAGGGGATAGTGGATAAGGTAAAGTTGTGCTAAAAATACGATAAGTTAGTAATGTTGATTGTTTGAGATAACAAGCTTAACTATTAATCTTTTGTTTATTATGTCATAAGTGACGGCCAGGCCATATTGCTTAACTACTATTCTTAAACAGTTGACATTTTTTAAGTTATAGCAGAGAGTTTAAGTAGAATGTAAAACTTTATTGCAAAACATGCGTTTAAAATAATTTTGACAAAATGTTTCTTTTTTTTGTGATGTGCATCTAATATTTGATAACTTCAAAAACAGCTAGCCAGCATGAAGCTTGTGGCACGGAAAACATTTGAACGCTTTTGCACAGCAGCATAGGTTAAATATTAAATATGACTTGAACGATAATTCGCCGAACAATAATTTGAAAAACAATATTACTTTAACGGTTTATAAGAACCGACAAAGTCGCTGGCTGCGCCGTTTAAGAGGATAAAAGAACTTTTATTAGTTGGCATATTTATTTCTCTCACCCTTTCAAGTATATTGTTTCTCCAAGGGCCAATATCTAGCCTTTTGTTTACCCTCAAAAGGATACAAACGAAATATAGCGTTAAAGCACTCTAGTTAGTGCAACTCTGGTCTATGAACACTTTCATGTTTGAATGTTGTCAGATGGATGGCTTCTCTGTATCGCCATGCGTCAGCATCGCTCAGCTCGAAAAAAAATCAAGTTTATAGGTTTGTTAACTTAAATTCACAAGAAACATTATCGAGATCTTATAGCATAAAAAAGGATATAAATTGTTCCCAAGAAAAAAAAGCCCTTTGTTTTCCGTAAAAAGCTCGAATGTAATTTCGTAACGCTATACACCTAGTTGGAACAGAAACAAAACCAACCCCACCTTAGGGGAGAAAAAAGTTCTCTCCCCGATTTTTGTTACGTTTTGCAAGTTTTCACAAAGTCGGCAAAGTTCGCGTCAACTTGTTGAGCGACAAGTCGCCCCGATAATCTAGTAGGCTATGGCGATATTTTGAAGTGGCGGGTAAGGCGTTAGCTATAGATTGAAGAATTTGATGTGCAATGGGGAAAATTAAATTAGCTGTCCGCATTTTGTGCGTACGTCTAGACTGTTTTACGGTGCATGATCTGATGCGAAGGGTAAAAACGAAAAGTGTTAAAACTGGATAACCGCCCTGCCAAACGGTCTAGACGCTCTGGTGTGGAGGTGTGAAATTAAAGTACAATTAATTGTTTAGCGATCAAACCGGCGTTACACGGTGTAGGTTAATTTAATTTTATGCTTACTTTTGAAAGAAAAGACCATTTGGTGAAGATTTTTTTCTTCTGTATTCAGTTTTTGCTTAACATAAATTTAATACTTGCAAGTAAATTGTATGGAAGGAAGCATTCCTAAAATGTCAATATAGCATAGCATTTACACGAAACGATTGAGAAATGTTATGATTTATCTTAGCAGCAAAACAACGAAATCCAATCAATCATTCATTATCCTACCGTACTTGTCGCTTGTGTACCTTTACACGCTTTGCTTCAGTTAGTTTATTTTCGTATTAGCGCCGATCGTCTCCAGTGAAAATTTAGCAAATAAACACCTGCCAATTTAAGGTGAACTGGAATCGCGCTGATGCCAGTATTACTCTCTCTTGTGAATTAGAATTGTTTACAGACCATCGAGGTGTGTAGCGTTGTAAAAACAACTGATTGCCCGTTTGTTTCATCAAATTTCCTAATTTTAGAAAGCGTTCAATCGTACTAATCGGCATTGCGCTTTTGCTAACCAAGCCTCCTTTCCACTGCCCCGTGGAACATCCTCCCGAATGAAGTGTGTTTATGTTTAACCGCACCGGGCGCACTCGGGTGAACATTTGCAGAAGAGCGTGCAGTGGAGAGCACGCTGCCGAATGTATTATAAAGCCGCCAATAAGCGCGTTCAACCGTACAAGTGTACACTTGACAGACCCAAGGAGGCCAGTTGTTGCTTTTACCTTGTGAAGTAAGGTTACCTAGGCCATTCAGAAAGGAGAATTATGGCTTTTCTTAAAGCAGAGTGGAAGAGGGAGCGGGGGGAGAGACCCGGACAGTGCTTTCCACGATTTTGGGATGTTTACCTTGCGCCAAACCCTCGTCAACACTCGGGTGGGGAGGTTACGGTCAAAGTTCGGTAATTAGATAGTCGAACGGTGTTGGGTTAAATGAAGGTTGCTGGTATGTACTTTTGGCTGTAACACCCGCCGGCACGTGCTAGTCCGGTAGTTCGCACATTCATTAGAAGCACCCGTTTCGAGAAGGATACCTTTTTGGGAAGGTTGTTAGGGGGTGCCAAATTGGGAGTGGCAGTGTCGAAAATAATGTGCATAATTCAATTCCTCTTTCGCATTAAACGGTTTGGACACGTGCTGTGGGGCGGGCCAGCATACGTGCTAGCAGCAAACTTTTGGCCACTGACAGTTACCAGACTTTTTATGACCATAGAATCGTTTTCAAAAATGTATGCAAGCCCCATTACCTTCTTTTATTCGCGATTTCTCATAAATATCCATACAGTTGATAATAGTTCGATAGCGATCAAGAGCAACCGCCTGAAAGCGGTAATAAATAAATAAATACCCTCATCTCGACTTGTCTGCGTCCTTTATACGTTTGAAAACAAAAAAAAGAGAAACAGCAACGTCCACATCACAGCGTCCATCAGACGGGCAATCATTTTCCCGGTGAGAAACGAGATTGGATTCGCCCTTGGATTATGGCTGATTGCGTACAGTTTTGGGTTGAAGCAGTTTCTTAGGAAAGCTACCCAACTTCTCGTCCACTTCGCAGAGGAGCAAACACCAAAAATACATTACGATTTATATTTCCTCTTCAATGAAGTTGGGTGCCATCCGCACCTGGTGTGAGTTGCGACCTACGTGAATAGGTCAGCTTGATTTGCGATACAAGTTTGAGATTTACCTAGAAAAATAAGAATGTATATTACTACAAAGGAAACGTGTGCGTCATATGAATGGACGGAAACTGAAGTGCAGGGTTTACCAAGTCATTTTTCGATGAGCGCAAAATAATTTGCGCTTGTGGAAATTTCTTCGTGTTTTCTCCGGTATCTTGCCTTTTCCCATAAACTTATCATATAAAATATTCGACACACGAGTGAGTTTTTTTTTTCAAGGAGATTTTGTTCTATCTATGTCAAAATACTTGTAGTAAGCTTCAACTTAAGAGATTTAAATCTTTTACTTTACAAAAGTTTCGGTAGTCGCTTGTGCTTTGCTTTTTGAAAATTTATAGCTTTTGATAGAATATTTTTCTTTATTTTTAGTAGTTTTGGAAATGTAGTTCATTTTGCTGAAGCTAAATACACTTTTAAAAGTTGTTTTCATATTTTAGAAAGGATGCACCAACATTTCGCTTACTTGAACTTTTTTATTTACGGTATATGTTTTTACAGTAGTTTCACAATTATATTAACTTATTTTATTTTATTTTTATTCAAATATTTTTATTTAAAAAAAAGCTTATTTTTACTTTTTAAATTTAGTTCAATAAATGACCATGCAAAGCATCAATGTTTTACTGAAAAAATAAAAAAATACACACAAAGCACAAATCAACAAAAGTAAAGGTTC
The DNA here is from genome assembly GCA_000349105.1 of Anopheles epiroticus. Lineage (NCBI taxonomy): Eukaryota > Metazoa > Arthropoda > Insecta > Diptera > Culicidae > Anopheles > Anopheles epiroticus. Next base: position 373,837 of record KB669792.1, read on the forward strand.
TCATAATGAGTTCTCATAGACGTGTTCAAAATAGCTTTTGAAAGCGCCCAAAAATAACTTTGGGGAAAAGTAAAACACTAGATAAAAATATTGACTGCTTCCACACATGGTAAAGTGACCGGGTAAACCCTGTATCGATGGCCGTCTGGCGAGATTTATCGCTTTATACAAAACGATACTCGAAAGACGGATACTTACTAGCAGCTTATCTTCACGCCTAGGTGCAAAACCTTCCTTCGTGCCAGCGGTATTGCCGTTCTCTTCTCCCCAAACACACATAAAAAATACCACCGATAAATGGCTCATCATCATTCAATGTTTAGCTTCTTGGCCAAAGCTCCTTTTCACAGACACCAAAAAAAAAAGAAACCCAGAAAAAAATAACTAAATATGCCACCGGTTTTCCTTCGTTTCATTTCAGCTGCCAGCGTTTTGCCTTCCATCCACGAGTGGTGCGGCACTCTTCAAGAGCTCATCGAAGCGCACAAGGATACGCCAAACGGTCGAAAAGTGAAACGTGATATCCTTTCTCGTCTTCGGTACGGTGATACGGTTCGGCCGTCGTGTTTCCTTTTTCGCGGTGATCTTCAACCACCACAGCGGTAGCGCTCATCTATCTTCGGAAGTATTTAATTACCCGGAAACAGCACGCTGGAAGACAACAACTCCACCCCTCCCCCAGGGGCCACCGTTGCCTTAGTGCGTAACCATGGAAAATTATTCCATCCTATCATGTATTCACCCATTTTTCCACTCACCTGGTTAGGCGTTGGTGCGTGAAAACTGCAACGCTCCCCGGTGCGGATGGAATAGGCAAACATTTCCATGTTTTCCATCGTTCCGAAAACGTGCGGTGAAAGAATTGAATTGAAGAAGAGTTGCCTGAGCGTTTGTGTGCGGGCCAAACAGTGCGGAAAAAGAAAAAAAGTGCGTGTGTTTGAGTAAGGTGCAAATGCCACAATGCCTACCGCAGACTGATTGATATGCATACCATTCATACGGGCAGGATGGGTTTCGGTTTAAATCCCTAGTGGGAGCAGAGTGCGGGTGAGAAAATCACTTACCGTGCTTCGCTTCATTACCGCAAACGAATGAAAAGTGAAAAGATGGCCGTGAAAGTTAAATAAGAAGGAGAGAGAGAAAGAAAGAAAGAGCAAACAAATCACCTTCAATCAAAGTGAACAACTCGGTTCGTTAGTATAGTGTGTATTGTGTTCGGGGGGAAATAAGCTTATGCCGATCCGGTCCCGACGACGGCACGCAGAAGGTGAAGAAGCGTAAAGAGATAAAAATAGTAAAGTGAACGTGAACGGGGCAAGGATACAGATGCCAACAAACAGAAGCAAACAATAACGCCTGGTACATGTACATCCACATCCTTACCCGTACGTGTTTTTTTGTCGGTTTGTTGATTTTATTGAGCGAAAAGCTTTCGGTTTTTGTTGGCTCGTATCGGCTTCTGCAGGGGGGGAAAATGGTGACGAAACATCGTTCCACGTCGCTGCGAAACAACAACCACAATAGCGGTAGAAACCCACTAACGTCAACCGACAGGCCGGCGATCCGTCCTCTCGTCAAGTGATTGGATAAGAATAAGAACGGGTAGGGGTGGTTCCCTCCGGTGAACCCGGCAACCCGAAACGCGGGGAATTGGGGAACGTGTTGCTACCACAAAAACGCATTAGTGAAAATGTGCACAAGGACACCGCGCTGCTGCTGGATCGGTGGTATGCCCGGCTGGCGGTGGGAGATGCTCTGCTACCGCTGTGTCTGCTTCCTGTACGTGTTGGCCGTGCTGGGTATCGTGATACTGCCCGCACCGGTCGAGTCCGGCTGCCGGCGGTTGGTGCGGAAGCCCTGTGAAGCGATCTGCGTGCGTACGGTGGCGCAGGAGAGCAACAACTCGCCCAACGGTCGGCTACAGCATCCGATCGGCACGAACGTCCCTGACAGCGGTGAGCGTATGGGGAACGTATCGCTTCCACACCTGCCCACCGTGGGCGGATGGACGTGCGAGCTGCGAATCGTGGCGATCATGCCGGCCAACACGAGCGTGCAAGCGTCGCTGCCCCGCGTACAGCCCGTCCTCGAGAAGGCGGAAGGATTCATCCGCCGGGAGGGCATCATACCGGCGGACGTGGCGATTCGCTGGATCCCGTTCGACGATCGATGCGAACAGGCACGGGCAACGGTGATGGCGATGGACGGTACGGGCAGTGACTACTGCGGCCATCTCATACTGGGACCGAGCTGTGACTTTGCTCTAGGTAAGCAACCGCAACTAGCCGTGCGTCATTGATCGCTGCGGCGGTGCAAATGATACGCGCAAAGGAACCGTTTTCGAGAGGCAGAATTAAAACATGATCTATTTCCCGTCTTTGCCGAGCTAATTAAATAATGGTTCCCATTATGCTGTTGCGAACATAAGACGCCTACTAAAGACACAGTTTGAATTAACTGTGCTATAACTCACCTTTCTACTCAGACAAACACACACACACACACACACCCACAAATAATAGGTTCATTATAGTTTATTTGTGCAAGGTGCTACCGTCGCCAAACAAACCATTAACCCCAACCACTGCTAAATGAAATCAAATTAAGTAGGATCACAATGATATCTATCACACCTGCTGCCAGCCTGCGTCCATGGGGGAAGCGAAGCGAAGGGAGGTGTATCAATTGGGAACTGTCACTGCCCTCATTTGGTGGGGTCGGGTTTGCTCCGTTATCTATAGCATTTTTAGGTTTGTCGAGCAGATGTCGACAGTAACGGTGGAAGATAAAGTTTTCTCGAGAGGAATACCAATAATTTATTGGTTTCGGGTTCTTTGGGATTATTAATGTATTTCATTTTTTTTTTTGTAATATTTATGAACACCATTTTTACTTAGCTGATAACACATTAACATTGCTTCCTCACGAGCGGCATAAAATATCAATCTGTCTTCTGCCAGTAGTCACCCATCAATCAATAAAAGCCTCTTCCCCGTGATTGTTAAAACATTAAAATGCAACAATAAAACCCACCCACCAATCGGTTCATTAACCGGATTCGTGCGACAACCATTGACCGCACATTTGGCTTTAAATCGTTTCCGTCGGTTCATCATGGCAATGGCAATGAATCCGAACGGCCATAAACGCGAATCGGTAGCAATTGGAAGCAATCAAATCAACACAACGTTGCTCGTCCCACCGACAGACGCACCATGCGCCTCCATTCGATATCGCGTCGTTACGGCACGTAACGCCAAACGGTAACGCCGCGAAAGCTTTCGCATGGAGCGTGCTTTTGTCACGCGGAAAGCTAACGCTCCCGAGACAACAACCCTTGCGAAGCGTTACTGTCAGCCGTTGGGAAATGAACGCACATATGGAATGAATGCACATTGGAAAATTGTGAAGGAAAGAAAGTGTAAAATGAATTTAAAAATAAGAAAAGATTTAAAAAAATATTTTTCCTAACAATTTTTTTTTACAGCGCCTGTGGCACGAATCGCCCGTTACATTTACAATGATGGGATTCCCGTGATAACGGGAGCGGGTTACACGTTCGACTTCGAGGAACCAAAGACACACTGTGAAAACGAGTTTCACATGCTCATCCGCACCGGGCTGGTCAGCTTCAAACGGATGGCATTCTTCATGATCGATATAATCCGACAGTGAGTATTTTGAATGCAGCAAGCTTTAGCAAACATAACTTAAGATGAGGTAAAAGATTAGGCAAAAACTGGCTAGTGAGGTCACATTTTGAGTAGCAAGATAGTAGTATTTTTATTTTTCACACATAGAAAAGAAAAAAACATAACAGTGTGTTGAGCACCGACACCCAAAATTACCTTTGTCATGCTGCTTGACTCTCGCTAGGAAATGCAATAAGTACATGTAGATTTTTTGTAAAAGATCATTGATTGCATTTTTTGTTGGTTCATCATCAAACGTTCATCTTTATTTCCATTTGACGTTCATTCCTCAAACTGACCACTAAACCAAATCGTTCACCGTTCAGTAAACCCTCCCTTCTACACCCTGTTGCAGCTTCAACTGGGATCGGGTGGTTTATTTCTACGACCGGCAGAGCTACTACAACGTGGCGGGTCCGCAAACGGGCCACCTGCTAATGAACACAATGGCAGAGTTTTTCCGCCACGAAAACATAACCTACTCGCCCTTCTCAACCGATTCGGCCCGCACAAACCTGACGGAGAGTCTAAAGGAAAAGGTCGGCCTCAACTATGCAAGTAAGTACAAACTAACGTCATGTGGGATGGGTGACAAGAGAGGAGACTAGAACAATAAAATCTCGTTTTATAAAAGTATACATATTCATTCTGATGCCTCTTGACCGGAACAATCGCTTACCCAAGACCCTCACCTTCTTGTGATTCTGCAAGTCTTTTTCGCACCTTGGCGCCTATCTCGAGGTTATTTATAGAACTGCACGAACGAAGCGAAACAAAGCAACCACCGAAAAGTTTTGTGAGCAGTACACGAAACACTTGACGCCACTTACTCCTTTCATCTTCCATCCCATTGTCGACTCACCCTTCCAATGCTTTCCCAGTGAAGCGCTTCTAGCTCCAGTGCAGTCAATAAATCTGGTAGCGAATAGAACTGCAGCAAATGCAAATGTCGGTGCATTGCAATGTGTGACGTGCTCTTGTGGCAGCTTACACCTCGCACCCACCTGCTTACTTCGGTACGGGTGGCCGATTAATACGCCACTGCACGTAGCTAATTTTCTGACAAATGCATTTACGATAAGCCAACCTTCCTTCCTTACTTACTGTGGGCTGGCAACAACCGGCTCTCGGTTCCCGTCACCCATGCACACGCAACACCCATTGCGAGCTGGGCCACCACGCCGCTGAGGTACCCCGTCGTATCAATCAAATCAAGCGGCGAAGCTCACTCCGACTGCGGTTGTACACAGTAGTCCGTCAGCCGATCGATGAAATGTCAAAGTGGCCAACGCCGGTAGAATACACAAGCGAAATGCATTTGCCTACACCATTCCGCCGCTCCTGTTTGCCATCCTGTCAGATGCTAGTAGTATTTTCACACCATATGGATTTGTTCGATCGGGCGTTAGTAGCTCGTGATGCGTGGCAGAGGGTAAATATTCTACGGCCGCTCTTTTGGCATGTAAAAGTGTTGAATTTATTTGTGTCTTTTTCGTCTTTTAGCTAATATCTATAACCAAGATGCACAGATGCGATAAATTCTAGATTGAACGTCGTGCGTTGCGTTTCATGGTTATCATGATAGATGGTTTGATCAAACAAGAGATAATAAAATGCCAATTATTCTCGTTGTAGCACTTCGCCAGTAAATCACTTCTGAAAGGCGATATTTATTTCAGTACAATTATTTGAATTCAATTTTTTAATATTCTTTTTTTTTTTATT
>KB669792.1:387790-448693 GCA_000349105.1 Anopheles epiroticus
TATGTGCTAAATAAAAGCATTTTATTTATGGCCATACACTTTGCTGGACTCGGTTTCGGAGCTTACCAACGCGTGTCGGGGACAGTTCGGCTTACATTAAGCATGCAATGCATCATGCGGTTCGGTTCGTCCCGACCTTGAAGGCGGGCCAGCAGCAGCAGCGCCAAGGGAAGACTCAAACGAATTTGGTCAAAATCAGGTGTTTACCATAGACACAATGTGTTCCCATACCTCGCCCACACCCGTGCGGCAGTATCGTTTGCAGTAAAATTAATTGTTTATTGATGACGATGGTTCAGAATGTCCGATTAGGTCGCGTAGGCTACCAGCTTAGTCCAGCGGCAGCGCTGCGTCCATGTGTCATGCGTGTTGCCATTGAATGTGTCACGTACATTTACGAATTGTGCAAGAACGATCGTTTCTACGGTTGGTTGAGGAATTGTACGCTTGGTGTCATACCTGTCTACAGTGTGTATACGTGTAAAATATTTGAATCGAGGCATTACCTGTGTGGTATGGATTAATATTTAGACATGTTTGAAGACAGAACAATATTTTTGCGCACCAAGACACTTAACTTACAAATTAGTTTGCTTCATTAATTTATTAACTGATAGTTGATTTGTGACAACAAATTAGCATTTGGTAGTAAATTTGAAGTTTTAAACCTACTGCAAGACTAAACATGTCTTAAAAGTGCTTTTCTTACATCATTATTCAAAGTGTCGGACTTTATCCGACATTTTGGCCCAATACATCGAATCGGGAACACATTTGTCATCACCAATTCCATGTCGAAGTCTGGCGGCGTTGCGAAAAGCAGTATCTATGCTGCACGTTAGTATTCTTTTTCAAAGTTTCGTTACAGCTTTCGCTTATAACAGTTATAATTACTAGTGATAAAGCAAAATAATTCAAGGCATTATTTGTTATTTAAAATTCGCCGCCTGTAGTATTTCTTCTCGAAAAATAACTGTATTTAACTCCAATAATGTAAAGGCAAAACATTTAATTAAATCAGTTTAAAAGCACAAAATTTATTTTTGGCAGCAGCGTTAGTTGAAAACGCATTGTGGAACATGGGAGAACGTAGGTAACCATGGACACTTTAAGGTTAGCTTATCCAGGTTGGCTATCTTATCTAGGTTGGCTATCTAAAAATATACACGAATCATTATCCTATCATTTTTATGTACAGTAAATTTGTTTTTTTTTGTATTATTTTGCAATAAATTGAGTTTTAAATCTCAAAGGAGTTCTTATTTATAAAACAATTTGCACTATCAACGAAGTGTGAGGAACGCAATATTTTAACACAGCTGCTTTTACTGATTGTTTTGCTTTTTTCACCTGCCTAGAATCCGAACACTTCCAAGTAAGCTGTTTCAACGGTAGACAGTTGGCATGTGATAAATAAAAATTAATAAAATTGCTAAAACTCCTACAAAAAAATGTCCGTCTTTCCCACAAGAGTGCGTGTTTCTTAAAACCTCAAAATACACGAATATTAATTGATATTCTTTCCATTTGTTCACCAGATGTCTGACAGACTTGCAATGTAGTTCGTGATTCGGTGAAACGCACTAAAAAAACACAAAAAATAGTGAATTTGACACTTATTTTCAGTAGTTGCAAAATTACATCTACTAGCGTTCGCAGGACAGACATTTTTTATTTTTATTATTAATATCGACTAGTTGTACGTACCATGTCAAAATGGACAAATTTTTCATGGTTGAATTAAAAAAAAACTTCTTTCTTTAAATTTTGTGAAGTATCCATTTAACTCACTCTTTCAAAAGAATAACTACGAAATCAAACATATGCCAGTGCGATAACGGCAGTATCCTTCCTTAGCACACTGTTCCTTTACATGTGCAAATAAAACGGACCATCGAAAAACGTCCTCTGCTAAGATAGGAAAAGAGTTATAGAAAGCATTTCTACACAACAACTCACTCTTGTCCCCCGTATGTAAGGAAAGAAAGTTTCCTCGAAAACTCTCCAAACACCGAAACACGCTGTCAGACAACTTCACGACACGTACCAGTAAAAGATAGAGGGAGAGAGAGAGAGGGCGAGGGAGCGAAGAAAGAATCCAGCATGAAGCAACGGCCAAAGAATGTACAGCAACTATTTGTATTCATAAAACTTGGAACGAGTTTCCATCGCATTGGGCACGTCGTTCGGTCCTATCGGGCGTAACACTGGTGACATTCTGGTTATCAACTTCCGCCGACCGGGCGGTGCCTATTTTTCATCACATTTAGTTCATCCTTACCTAGCCAGTGTGTAATTTGCCTATCAAGGAAAACTGTTTGCTGTTTTCCGACGCTTTCGCTAAAGCCACCTGTCAGCGGCTGGCCCTCTGCAATACATCTGGCTCGGCTGCTCTGTTTGTGCTGCATGTTTATGACGCTTTTGCGATGCTGCACTGCTTGTCACTGTTTTGCAATGTTCTGATCTGCAACTGTTGTTACATCGCTTTTCTGTTCGTGCTTTTAGCATCATTAAACACCGAATCACTACGAACCAGCGCGAGGTTGTGCTTTATTGCGCCTCTCTGAAATGAAGTACTAAAACGGAAAGACGCGCAAATCCCCCCTCCTAATTGAATGACCAGATAGATCGACCAGTCGCACAGTGGCCCCATCCAGAAGTGCCCGGACGCTACCACCTCTCTCGGCCGAAAGAGTTTTACGAGCCTTTAATACGTCACGTAAAGGAAATCAAACGTTCGCCTGGACACCATGTCCGCCCCCGGGACGGTCGGGCAAGTATCTTTTGGTGCATCATAAAACAGGAATAATCATAAATAAAAACGCATGTAAACATAAATGCGTACCACGCGAACAGAAAGTGCATTCAACATGCCGGAATGAGATTTCTTTTAACGACTTCACGCCACCCCAATACGGCAGTGGAATAATTGATCGGGCGCTGAAGTGCAATCGCAAGAAAAAATGTTTCACTTTTACGATCGGTAAATTTGGGCGTAAGGCATACGCCTTAAGGAAGGCCATAAAAACGGTATCAATCGCATTTAGATTGATGAGCACGGGGCAGCACGACAATGCTAATAAGCGGCAGCGACTGAACGACAGCACAATGGCCACTGAGCCATTCCAACTGATCAATCTTAATAACTTATTTTAACTTGCTAGGTGGCTTTTTTCTAGCGAATAGCGTAAAAACGGAGATTGTCACGCGTTCATCTGCATTTTCCCTTACATTCGCATAATGATGGTACACAGTTTTTTGTAATCTCAATTTTCTCTCTCTCTCTCTTTTCCTTTCGTTTCAGGTAAGTTCGGAACTTCTGGAGCTAAGGGTCGATCCTTTTGTGACATCGATGGGTTTTTGTTTTCATAAAAGGCAACGTAATAGACTAATCGATTGGGTTCCGTCCCCTTTTTGCCTGATGGGTGAGACAGGTTCTTTATTGCCCATGCTCGGCTGGGACCGCTGTTCTAACGCTTTACGCAGCACTTTAATTATGCTTCAACAATTTTGCAAGCAAAGCACGAAAAGAAACGTCTCGTTTGCCCTTTTAGCTACATTATAAAGCAGAAACGTTTCAAACGCCTGGGGATGCTCTACATTATATTAATACCAGTGTGCCAAAGAATGAATCTGAATGAAATTATTTTTGGGTTGAGCAAACGCAAACAATAAACTATTGGCCGGCCCAGTGAGATCTTCCTGCCATGAGAAAGTTAATTTCATTTGCAAATCCACTTTAAACTGGCCACGTGCTGTTACATTCTGTACGGTGTAAACAAGCTTCTCTGAGCGAAATAAAAGGAAGCGCAAAGCAATCTGCTGCCGTGCCTCAGCTGCACGGGAAGCAATAAACGGGAAACAATGTTGGATTTCACTTGTCTGTACATCTTGTTCTTTCATTGGAAAGTGATAATCTTGACCAACCATTTATTAAATTTTAATGAAAGCATAACTACGCACGTTGCTGCTCGGTGGCAATTATAGGGAAGTGTACTCAAACAAACTTAATACTGACGACCTCTAAACTTTGTCGCTCTAAATGAAAAAATATTAAATCATATTAACGCACGTCCTTATTGAATTGTGGTAATGCGGTTTGAAACATCGGAACACACCATAAAAGCTTTTGGACAGGCTTCTTTGTTAAAAAGCTACAAAACTTGCCGCATTTAAAAACTCTCTTTCAATAACAATATAAATGTGTTACAAATGGGTTTTTGATTATATTTTTATTTTAGTTTTTACTTCACGTTACTTTATTGAAGTTATTTAAGGTTCCATAAAATTTCACGCTACATGAACTGAGTCCCGTCTTAGTACAATAACATTTTACAGCTGCTAAATGACACCACGAATGAAATAAATAAATGGCGCGCTCAATGATCAGTTACCAAACTGTGCTTTATACTATGGTAATATTTTTAATATAAACTTAACTCTGTTCTTAACAGCATTGAAATCCACAATACTGTAGAGTTAAATGTATTATTGGTTGATCATTTTTACCATCTTCATTTTTACTATTTTTATCATTTTTATAACTGGATTTTGTTTTCGTTGACAAATCAAAAACGTTAGCTTACTTAAACGGGGTAAAATTATTGAACGTCACTTATCACGTACAACTTTTAAAACTGCCTGCAGGCACAGTAAATAATAAAGACAACTTCACTCTTCTTTTTTGGCTTGCAGTCAAACAGTCCATTATGTCACGCGAATAATCATTATACGACTCAGATTAAATTGTTGCATTCTACCCGTGCGCACCTCACCGACAGCCGTAAAGTTTACCTTGACAACGCAGTTCGCGCCCAGGACACACCAACTGCTTATTACGGCAGCATCCAACAAACAGCGCAAACGCCACGAAGCAAGTAAAAGTAGTGGAAGCGAATCCTTGAACGACGGATCACACTGTTTTTGTTACGTCTGCATATGATTAACAAGACGGCTGGCAGAAGAATAACGGTGCCCCCAGCTAGCACCATTTTGCGATCTGACAGTGAACCATTTCCATCGCAGGTTTATTACGAGCAGCAAGCGCTCAAAAAGCCCCACAGAACCTGTTACCGGCCGACGGGTCTGGCCCTCGCCAGACGGTGATGGAACTTTCGATTTTTATTATATATATTTTTGTTTTTGCTAGTGCCGCCCGATCACTGCGCCATCCGACTCGACACCGTCCGAGTAAGCCAAGGGTCAACCTGGTTTGCTCTTGCGCTCATCTACCAGCTTCCACAGCTTGGCCCCCCCTGACGATGGTCGCATAAAATCAGTTCCAACCGAGAAAACGACAAGCACGCCTCTATTTATCTTCGATAAAGATGACAAATCGTGTGGTTTGGGAGGGAGAACCGGCCAAACGCCAACGGTAGCGGATGCGTTATGCACCCGCAGACCGATCCCTCCTTCGGTCGGGTCGGAGAGTTTAATCGGCAAAGAAACACCGCGGCGATGCGGCAGATCCCATACTCAGCAATGCGTGACGCTGACGCTGAAACAAAAAAATATGCAAACAAATCAAAGGGAAGCTGCAGAATGACGGAGCGGGTGGGGAGCGGGTGATTAAACGAAGGAAAAAAAATACTGTCCACCTCCAAAACATAGCTGCACGACCGTCACGCACGTGGTTGGCCTTGAAAGCATAAACATAAACCAAGCCGCGAACGCGAACTGAACGCGAAGGATGAATTCGAGCCAGCTGCTGAGAGGCGGAAAAATTCACGGAGAGTAAAACGGCGTGATTGCGGAGCACGATTCATCCAAGTGAACGCGCACGAAGTTTGCCGGCTGGTGAATGGGTGTGCGCGAGCGTCAGGGATGAGCAATTTGCATGATTTTAGGTAGGGTAAATTTTGCATTTGGTTCTTATCGGACAGAAAAGAAATTGCAATTTTGCTTTAATTATGTAGGACGGTAAAGAACGTAACAGGGCCAATCCAAAAATCCTCTTGCTCTATTTGTTCATCCGTACGATGTGTTCGTTAAACATATTTTCATTTGCTTGAAAACTAGATGTACGTTCCTTCCCCTCGATAAAGCTGGTTTGGACCTAATGTAAAGAATTAATATTAATTAATTAAGGCGAAATAATTAAATAATTACAGCTGAAGAGTAAAAAGAGCCCACAAGATCTTGTATTGCAGTCAGGTCTAACCAGGGCTTTCTACGAATTAAACTTGCATGGTCATTAGTAAACGCAGAAGTATAATGCACATTAAAGTGCCAAATATTGTCTGATAATGTGGATAAACCTTGTACTTTTGATTTTGTTACGTGTTACTTGAATGCAGCTAATATTTTGGGCTCATTCTACATTCAGTCCAAAATAAAAAGTATTTGACGCTCGTAGGAATATATTACTTCGCTCATTGGGCAGATAGTTGATGAAACGAGCAATCATTGCTGCTTTGAAGAAAGCACACTTAATATGACGGAACGCTGAAACCATGAAGTTTTTTGTAACTCCATTTATTACAAAGGAAATCAGATTTTAGAATTCGTAAAAGAACAATGTTTAAAATGTTAACTCATCCCGTTGATGCAGTGCACTCGTGACTACCTCATAAAAAAGACAAAAAAATTTATATTATTTTCAATCAGATTATTTTAAAATACGAATTAACAGGAAGACCAAAGAACATCTCACTTATTTTGTTGAGTCATAAAAATGGGTAATGAGCAATTTTCCTCATCATTCTCGCCTTATCAGCACTGGCGAATGAGACACAAAGCGATACTCATGAAACCAGAATTAATTCACCGTCGCATGAACACCAACCGTTGTTCCGGAATTTTGGGTTGAGCACCCCTTGCACCGAACGTAAAACACTTAGCCGGTGTCGATATAGTATTAGCTGAGACGCACCGGTCGCCGCTGCCGATCAGTTGCGTTCGAAAGCCCAACGGAAACGGTTCGAATTTTCGGCAGCGAAACGGATCGCTCGAAACGTGCCCATCAGTCGCCGCGAGTGATCGGACCGATACAGTGGTTTGAGTAAATACAGTGAGTGTGTGTTGTTGTCATGTTTCCTTTGTAGTAAAACCGAAGACAGAAGTAGGTGGCAGTAGAACAAAAAGCCTAGTTACATTTGCTTCTCCCTCTCTCTCTCCCTCTCTCTCTCTCTCGTTTATGCATTCTTTTTGCAAACAATGATCCTCTCCTTACTTCCCCGCCGTTCCTCCATTAGCGTTACGATGCGTTAACGGTGGTGCAAATGTGATAACAAAGACGGACACGTCGGCCCTTCACATCCCCCGGGCACACAACACATCGCTCCCGGCCATGTCAAGAGGTTGAACACATCCTCGAGCATTTGTCATCGCCTGCCCTGTATGTATACACCCGACACCGTTCGGTTCTGGCTGGCACGTGCCGATTGCGAAGCGTTGGAGCGGCCAGTGACGGATCCGACCATCCTCGGTACGAGCTTTTCGGGATTGTCATTGTGTTTGCCGCTCCACCGCCAGACTGTGTTGTGCGATTGTTGTTTCGTTTTGTGCGTGTGTATGTGTGTGTGTGTGTGCTGGGTGTGTGAGCTGGAAGTAAAAGTTAGACGCGTTGTAGAGGAAGAATAGTGACAAAACACACCACCGATGAGTGTGAGCATCCATAGAGCCAGTGAAAATGGGGAAAAAAGTTAAATCACGCACCCGGCCTGGTGGCGATCGAGTGTAAAATTAATCAACAATAAACAACGAAAAAATGAACCCGCTGTCGATTGGTGGGGCCAGTGATTGGTGTGATGATGGGTTGATGGTTCGCGAAAACGAAACCACCCCCCCCCCCCCATCCCCCATCCGGGCACGATGGTTATGATCCGCTAGCCCACCGGAAGCCCAATTCGGCCTCGGTGTTGCGATGCGGCTCGTTAAAAGTGATGATTGAGTGAACTATTTTCGTGTGTGCCACTTTTCTTCCCCGATCGCCAGACACTGCTCTGTCTGTCTGGCAGCCTATCTGAGGGCGTGTGTGTGTGTGTATGTCTGGTAAAGAGAGTTCAAAATGAGAGTTTTGTGGTGCTGTTTTCGTTTTTTTTCTGTTTCAATTTCAAACAGTTATAAATTAAATAACACTGCCAGCCAACGGGGGTTTTGCGGTAGGGTGAGCGTTTTTCAATCAAAAATGAACAGTAAATGATCGGTGCAGCATTTTCCTAATATTATTCTCAATTGCGTGGCTAGTTGTTTGTTGCGGAATGTAAGCAGCGTTTTGCTTTTAATTAACGGGCAAACGAGAGATGTGCCGATTACAACAGAATCGCACAGTTCGTTCAGTTCTGCGCAGTGAGTGAGCGAGCTGCACGCGCTATAGAAATGTACGATTCAAATTTTACCTGTTCGTTGAAGTATAGAAATTTAAAAAAATGGACATTTCAGTATATTTTTCTGTATGAGGTAGTTTGCTTAGAGAACGACCCTACCCGTCGAAAGGAAAAACGTCCTTATAAAACAATTCGTTCGCGAACGTCCTTTATTTATGAGCATACCGTACCGTATAGCTGCCGGTAGGACGAACGAATGAACGGAAGATTTGCCGTTCAGTTCTTTAATTTGAACAAACTGTTTAAGTTCTTCATAAATGTGCAATCTCACAACACTTGAACAATTCGCATCGCTAAGCGTGCTGTGCATTACAGGTGCAAACTGGCGATACTGTTTTTAAAATATTGTACATTTGCCCACCAACGATAGCTAATGTGAACGAACAACAGGTTTACCACATTCGCACCCTTATCGGAGGCTGTAAAAGCGAAATACTGTGCTTTCGCAGGCCATTTCATTTTATTAAGTGTTTTATAGACGTTTGCTTGAGTTGAAGTGGCGAAATTAATGCAAGGTTTATTGGAAATGGAAACGATTGCATGAATTGCATCATATAAAGCTCCATTCCGTGACAATGCATTTCTCCATGGCAAAGGTTTTTTACGAGTCACACTTTCGAAAGAGAAAAGGTTAATTTCATCATTATGAGTTGTTTTTTATATGATAATAATGATGATAAGAAAAACACATTTTACCAATATGATTTCAATTATTTGATTATCATCACACTTTCGTATTGACTTTGCAATGCTTCGTTTTGTTTACAAAATTGAATGCATCAGTAAAGGACTAGAGATAAACTTACGTCCTTTCGATCATTTGAAGGAAAAACATCTATATTTAAATTGATGATAGTCAGAATAATAGGAACTCATATTTAATTTGTTAAACCTGTGAACCTCAACTAATATCGGCTTAATGCTTCACTCTGAGTGTTTTGTATTTAACACCACCACTACCAAGAGTTTTAATCGTTTTAGTTAAAAACGTACAAAAACAAATCGTGTAGAATGAAGAAATTGCTTTTCATGTTAGAAAATTAGTACTAAAACCCAATAATAACGTAAATAATTTAAATTCAAAAATTACGTAAGAATTTAAAATAAAAAATGCTTTTAGGAATATTTATGGACGATTAAACTTTGCAATGCATAAATCGATCCCTACTTCAGTCAAACCCAAAGGCGCCACTTGAGTGCGTCCTAGATGAGTGGGAGTTGATGGCCCCATCGTAAGTCCGAAAGAGCAGCGCAGTTATCGCGATGAAGAAATGCACATACACACAGTGTGTGACATAAAACTGGACCAGATAAGACATTCGCCTCTACCCAGAAGTGGCCCCAACGACTGCTAAACACTGCAGGCTGCCCGAGAAGTGTGGAAGGCGTTTTTGTTCGACAAGGCAACTTCATTTTCCATTCGCCTATGCTTCTCCACAAATCTCAGCTCCCGGGGCAAATGTCTGGGAAAATGGTTCCAACCCAATAGACTACATCTAGAACGAATCTCTCTCACATGCACACTCTCACCCAACAAACGTAATCCAGCAGTTGCCGAAAGTCAGTGTCGCGGATGCACGATTTATCGTAGGTTCGTATCGGGCAAGAATTCATATTCTCAACCGGCATTTAATTTTACGATCCATTCACGCATGGCGCCTGGTTCACGTTCGGGATGCGGTGGATTTATTGGTGGCAGTAATTTATTGCCCCTGCCTTGCCTTTGACCTATATTGGAACCAAGGGGGTTTCAGCTCTCCGCAGCTGGCAAATGTAGTTACTGCCTAGCTCGTATTTCAATTGCGCTTCCTTACACCACTGTTATCACTGCCGTATCGATGGAGGATGGAGTTTGGGTACATCGAGATCTTCTGGAACGATATATCGTACCGGAGTTCATTTCAAGTGAAAGCTTATCGGACCGGCGCCGACGAAAATCGAAGCTACTTATTCTATTCCGAAATTGAGAGGATGATAAAATACAATACTGAATGGAGCAGAAACGTTCCAAAAAAAAATGGTAGCACGATTGATCACGGTTCGGCAGACGGCAGATCCTTTCTCGTATTCCACAACGAAATTCAATCAAGGTTCGGGTAGCTCAGCTGAGAGTAGGTTTGAACAGAATGAACAGGTTTACACTAAGAAGCTAATAAGCGTTCTTTGAAAACTGACACCCGTCTAGCCCTATTGCTAGCAGCAACACGCTTTGTGTCACAGTCATTACCATACCCCGCCCGGGAGACCTGAGCGCCTGGAAGTCATCCCGAAACATGACACAGATTGATGACTAACGCCAGAGCTAACACTGCTTTGTGTCCCTCTACTTGTACATTGTCCCCGTGCCGGTACTCCACCGTCTCTTGGATCGGATTTGCATATGCCATTCGAGCAATTATTGCCAGCAAAGCCAGCAAACGCACACACGTTTGGGTGTTGTATTTAAAACAGCAAAATTAAAACCGTGAGCCATTTGAAACGCTACTATCATGCGAGGGTGAGGTTCGACAAATGGAGTACGGAAATGCAGTAGATGCAAACCAGCGGCCGCTGTACGAACACCAACACGAGTGTAACCGTTTACCACCATCTACCATCACCGCGCTGAGCTGTCTAGTTCCATGGTGGAATGAGTTGAACCCGTTTTTAGTATGATACGGTTTCTTGGACAACACTTGCGGACGTACGGTTTGTGACAATGCATCTTCTGTCGTCCAGTGGTGCTGCCGTTGGGCACACAAAGTGACTTCTTGAGATTTCAATTAAAGGTAACGTGTGCTTTATAGCTGTTATGGTACTGCCAGCTACTAGGTCATGTTATTATTTAAAGCTGTGGTATATTCTACACTGTGCTGGGATTCTATCCAAATGTAACATACAAAATGATACGGAATTGTCCGTGTAAGTGGTTGAATTTAATAGATTTCTTCAACACGTTACAATGGCCCACACTTAACCATTTCTACAAGCTTTTTTTTTAAGCTGTTGAGTCTTACAGAATCTAAGGAATTAAAAGGGACCTTTCTTAGACATCATACTCATACCATAATCATGATTAGCAGTCTGTGAATTTTCGTGTGCGTATCCTTTCTCAACCTAAGTTGTAAAAACCAAATCACACCAAGCGTAAACTTAGAATTCACTAACATTTGTTGTCAATCCTTTGATCGTTTAATCTTTTTGATGCGTTAATTTTGAAATCCCTCAAGCTAAGTTTGGTGAGGCTACAAAACCCATCCAACATCTGGCCTTTAAATGTATGAAAAATCTAAAGGTTTTATTGCTTTTTTTCAATGAATTCGTTACGCGAAATAACATTAACGTATTCTATTCTAGCCCATCTAGCCGTAAAATCAATAAAAAAAACAGTAATCAATTTCAATTCACACGACACGTACATTTCAAATAATAGTTTGAAAATAAAACAGAACCACAAAATGTAACCTCATTGCGCGGCCAACAGAACATATGTTCGGAGATTCTAGCTATTTAACACCACCAGAAAGCTGTGCTACTTGATAAGGCGCCGTGGACAAGATAACCGTGCTAGTTGTGCGGAACATTTTAATTTCTATTTTAGTACACACTCACTCTACCGTAGTTCCTGCAGATGGGGTGCAAAAACCACCGAATGTTAGTCGAAAAGATGATAAGCCTTTATCAATAACCTGAACCATCCTTGGAGGATGCTGGACGGACTGTGGCAAAGCACCCAAATCCGTCCGCTCGATCGCACGTGTTTAGCGAAACGTGTAGCGTTAAAAATACCCACTTGTACGTGGCCCGTTGATAATTTTAGCTCGGTTTTTGTTGTGCCCCAAGCGCAAGCCGTAACAGCCGCGCGGTAACAGTCGCATGTCGCAAAGAATGCTTCCGTCCGAACAGGCACAGCTTCATTTTGCGCCTCCTCACCCCGGTTTACAGATTCCGATTGGATTTGCTAATTTGCGGCAGACGCGCAGAAGAGTCACGCAAGGGGTGCTTTTGACATTTCTAACGCGTCCAACCACGCAAAACAAGTTCACCGTACCGTTTTGGGGCCCGTGGCTCGATGCTCCGTGTACAGCGTCTCCACGGCAACCGGGAAACAGCGCGGGCCCATTACATGTCGAGTTTATACGCGCGCAGTGGTCGCCAGTATGCTTTCCAATTCAAATTTTGACCACACCGCGGTGTTGTTCGCCACCGCCAGAGCGGCAGATTTACAAATCCTCCTCCGTCCGATAGCGTCACCACGATTGCCACAACGGATCCGTATGTGCAGCTAATGTGGTGAATTAATTTGTCAGCTAGGGAGGGAGTTTGGTGCGTGTACCAATTGATCGGAGGATCAGTAGCACTCGCCCGGAAAATGTGTTCCATAGATCGTTTCGCTACTACACTTTAAGTAATTGCACAAACTTCGCAGCAAAAAGGTGGAACAGTTTTTCTTGGCCCCCATAGCGGCACGCTGGACTCAGGTGCAAGCAAGGGTAGCAACTAGCGAACGCTGGTTGTGTCACACAGTGTGCTGGCAACAACAACAAAAAAAAAAAAGCCGCTGATAAAATATTGCACACTAGCACCACAAGTGTTTGGTGTGTGCACACCCAATGGCAGAAGCTTGCACTCCACGAAAGCCGGTTGAAGCGTCGTGACGAGGCAGCGCTGCCTAATGGTTGGTAAGATGAGCTACCGTTCCTGTTGACGATACGCTTGAGAAAAGTACAGCACAAGTGCAGCAGGGAAGGGTAAAGTTTGTTGCAAACTTTAAACCCATTTTCATGGTTCTTTTTTTTAAAGTGTTCCCCTAAATGCCAACGTAAAAGGGAAACTCTTTAAGCAGAAAGTAACATTCATGCTAACCTGTTTTGTCCTTTGACTTTCTATTCCCGCCCTTCGAAGAGACAGTGTTTGCAACGCGCTGTAACCGTTGTAATACGGGTAGATCGCAGCTGTTCTCCCGTTGTACAGCAAGCAACCCAATTATAACCCACCCAGCACCCAGCCACGTGCATGTTGTGCTGGCGTATGTGTTTACCAAGAAGCGGCTGTAACATCACATCTGTCGGCGAACTGTTTTGAAACCTTCCACAAATGTGCACCACCAATGCTCTCACACAGCACACATCGTTGAATGTCATTCTTCGCGGATTTCGTGTCGTTTTTTTTTTTTGGTGCGACCTGTTGCTCTACACACTGGCGCGCTGGTGCTTACGTCTTTCGTCTCGTGAAAAAAAGAGCATCGTTTTAAGTAGGTGGAAAAACGAAACTCCTCCAAAACTCTGCAGAGCGATACTTTGCGTCATTAGTGCAGTAACACTTAGCCGGTACCGGAAGAAGGATGGAGAATCTTCTTCTGCGTGTACCGTAAGATGCAATAATGGGCGTGGGAATTTTGAAAGAAGAAAACAAAAACACTGAGAAAAGATATGCACCACTGGCAGCTGGGTTGAAATGTATTGATGGACCGTTACCAGCACTAAACCGGCGCAAGCTGTGGGTTAGTGGCTGGTTTTGTTCAATCTTAAAAGAAGCTAATTTTTCCCCTTCTATTACGCTTTGCTTACGGTGAAACGAAACAATGCACCGCTTGAACATCTTCATCTGCTCGCACAGCCAGATTTTAGAGAAAGCATATCAACGGCAGGATACCGCTCATCGTATGTCTCGTGTACGAGACATGCACTCGCCATTCGTACAATTCGTTCGTGCTGCCATGCACGTGTTGCCGGTTAAGCGCAATCTTCACACCTTGTGCGATGAAATGCAGTGATTGGCAGTGAGTGGACGGAGTGGTATGTATCCGTTCCGGCACTGCACCGGTATGATAAATGCAGACACGTGTGGTTCTCGCAACGCAACCGGGCTGGAAAATCCCTTCTCAATCTCGTGTCCCGGTGTGAGTTTATCACACCCGCGGAGAACGACGACGAAACGAAGGGCGGTCAATATCCGCTCGATGAGCTCAGAGAAGTGCACAGCTGCACTCGTAATGAAAGAGGAGACCTGTATTAGATGGTTTCTGTTGCTGCTTTGCCCCCACTCACACTGGGTGTATTTGTTTTGCCATAGATACCGTGATGGACTAACAATGTATAGCTCTGTGAAAACGTATTTAATGCTAACAATAAGTTGGAAAGTTGTAGAAAACGCACAAGCAAAAGTAATCCTTTTCCATTCAAGATAAAATTGCTTACTTTGGGACGTTACGATTCGTTTCAATTGCTTCTATGAATCGAAGTGCAGTTAAGATTGTAGCACAAAATGGAAACGTAAATGCGCACACTTTATGCAGAAATGAATAAGTAAAAATCCAATGTATCATGGTAAGACAATTGTGCCAAGGGCAAAGAAAGGTGCAGCTAGCACGTAAGCATTTCAGCACATTCTAGATATCAAACTACAGAGATTTTTTTAACACTTTAAAGAATTCAGATTTCAGTACGAAATCAGTTTATACAAAACATACTTACTTACTTATCGGGCGCTACAACTGCTTCGCGGTCTTGGCCTGCTGCAACAAACTCCGAAACCGCTCACGGTCTCGCGCCGTCGTCTGCCAGTCCGTTATCTCGGCCTTAATGGCGTACGCCTCAACGCCATCTTCCCACCTCAGCTTGGGACTACCACGCCTCCTCTGGACGGCCTAAGAAGACTTTACAGGCTGGGTCGTCCGGGTCCATGCGTATAACATGGCCAGCCCACCGGAGCCGGTCGAGCTTAATCCGCTGCACAACGAAGAGATCGTTGTACAGCTCGTACAGCTCGTCGTTGTATCGGTGCTTCCATTGTCCCGCCTTACATATGAGGCCAACAATCCTCCTGGGCATCTTCCTCTCGAACGCCGCTATGAGGGTTTCGTCAGATTTCGACAGAGTCCATGTCTCACAGCCATACGTGAGTACTGGAACTAGATAGGTGCGATATAGTCCCAGCTTCGTCCATCGAGGCAGGTTTTGTCAGGTGAAATGCTTCCTCAGATTATAGAATGACCGGCTGGCCGCCAGTCGGTGCTGACTTTTGACCCGAGATGGTTGCAATTTGGGACGACTTCGAAAGTGCGTTCACCTATCCGTACGTCACCCCTACATAAATCGGCATTTGTTAGTAGGGCCGCTGGTGATGCTACCATCAGTTTGGTCTTTGCCTCGTTAGTCTACAATCCGAGGTCCTGCTAGTTAGTCCTGCTCGATCCTTTGGTAGGCTTCCGCCACATAGGAGAGCCGCAGACCAATGATGTCATCAGCGTATGCCAAGATCTGGGTTGACTTGTAGAAGATGGTTCCCGAAGCCTCCACCTCCGAGTCACGGACGGCCCTCTCTAGTACCAGGTTGAAGAAGAGACAGGCAAGCCCATCTCCCTGGCGCAGACCCTTGGTGGTAGCAAAGGAGACCCTGAGAGTTTTCCATCCACCTTCACTTGGCATGTGACGTTGGTCATGGTCATTCTTGATAGCCTGATTAGTTTGGCCGGGATTCCAAAAGAGCTCATTGCGTCGTAAAGTTTTACCCTGACCACGCTGATGTATGTGGCCTTGAAGTCTATGAAGAGATGGAACTTGTTCAGCTGCTGTTCGGCCATCTTCTCCAAGATTTGCCGCATAGTGAAGATCTGATCAGTGGTCGATTTTCCATTTCGGAATCGTCTTTGATAGTGTCCAACTATCGATTCGACGTATGGGGCTAGTCGATCCTGTAGGATCAGGGAAAATATTTTGTAGGCAGTATTCAACACCGGAATAGCCCTGTAGTTGTTGCGCTCCAACTTATCTCCCTTCTTTCTTATTATTTCAGTAAGTCTGTACAAAGCAGTAGTGAAAGATTTTCGTGTCTTAACAATATTTCTATATTTCACCATGTTTTTTTAAAAGGGCAAAAATAAGGCAACGCAGCATCAGGTAAATTAAAATACGGATTGAATATTGAAGCATCAAATTGTGCAGCTTTGATTGTTTTTCTGCCAGCCTTAATGAAATTGTAAAATTATTCAACGAGTTTAATTTTGAAATTGAAGAAGAGAAGAATGTTTTAAAAGAGTATTAAGTACGATAAGAGAACATCTCTTTAACAGCTTTATTTTTTACTCAAAAGTTCCACCAATAGAATTCAAAGTTACAGTTGCGGACTAAATAGATAACTGAGCAAACGAAAGCAAGTTTTAAAAATATGCTGGCACCATCCTTACCAAACATCAAACGTAAGGTTTTTATTTTCGTTTTTATTCCATCGTTCGCTTACAAACCATCGTTCCTGAAGCCCATCCGCGTCCTGGGTGAAATGGGGAATATTTTTGCATCCCATCTCTCTGAAAAATAATGAAATCATCATCATCATCATCTCCTGCCCATTAATTCACCACTCCTTTACCTTTCCACCTCCCTTACCCGTCCTGTTTTGATAAGCGTAGCAACGATGCACAGCACACCCGGACCCGGTGTTGGGCGCGGGTCTTACAAAGTAAGCTTTTGACGCGCCAGTTTTGACACTCGAACATCACTAATGATCCGCAGCAGCTGACACGATCTCTACAACAGATGATCTTCACACCCCGTCCTGACAAGCGAGGTAAAGGCAAATCAGTTGCAAATTTGTAAAACACAGCAATTTGTACCAGCCACGCCTGCGTAATGTGTAACGTGTGTGCACTGTCTGCCGTGTTGCCGGAAAGGTTAGGTAAATATTGCACCGAGCAGTACAAACTGAATGGGAATGTTCTACGTCTGTCACATCCACACTCCCACTTTGATTCGGTTGGTGGTTTGAAGCACCCGTTTTACTTTGCACTTTGTTTCGGTTGGTTGAATAATTTGTACCTACACGTAACAGTAAGGACAGTTGGTAAGGAAAACGCACAAAGTAGGGTTATACATTCCACAACGAAGCTTGATTCAAACTTAGCAACATTATTTTTTTGATATATTTTCCGGCAAATATCAAGAGTGGTGAAATGCTCTGCCATTTACTAAAAGGTCATTTCTTGCTTTGCTTTATTTTTCCCTCTTTTGCGAAGCTCAACAGTAAACCGCTTTTAGTCGGATTTTTAAAACCCCATTGCATTCTTGGCTTTGCCATTTTTCATAAAACAACATGCAAAAAATATTCATAAACCAAATGCTCATAAATAAAATCAGCCATACACGGGGTTTTTTTTGCATCTGAATCTTATTAAAATTTAGCAACAAAAACAAAACGAGCTCTAATCCAAAACAAGATAACTTTTTTTTCGCGTTGATTGAGTTGATAGCAGGGAATGACCACACCCCGGTCATTCATCGATATGAGTTCGAAGACGACTCCAAAGAGGACAGCAACAAAAGAAAAAAGATCAAAAACCGGCCAACAGAAGGCGAACATTAAAAATTCTATTTTCAACACTTTTATTTTTACCCGTCCGATGTGGTTGGATTTGCATGAAAATGGAAACCCACATGATCAGCAGCGGCGTATCATTGGTCCAATCTTTAAAGGCTAGCCACAACAGGACTCTATCCGCCAAACCTGTATCGCTTCCGATCGACGTAAGCTCCTGGTGTGTTTCGCTACTCCGCAAGCAACCATTTGCAACGTTTATGGCATCATATGGTGAAATGATAATTTTCAAAACGTTTCGTGTTGGAGCTTATACACTGTTTTTTTAAAACGCCCTTTTTCCCTACACCAAATGTTTGCGATCAGTTGATCATCTCTCGACAACCGTCTCGTTGCAGTTCATCAGCAGCTCGATAATTGATATAAAAAGTGAATGATCATTTTCCGCCCGTTCGCTAGCGGTACTGCAACCTTGATCTTGAGTGAAATCGGTTTGGTGCATCATCCCACCATCTCTCTCTATCACGCACGAACCTGACTCACAGCGTTATTTTCAACCCGGCTGCAATGCGCTGTAAAATGCATCTTGCTCCACGCTCCGGCATGGTTCCTTCCCTGTCAGATAGAAAGCACACCGGGCCAGGGTGGCGTAATGCGGGTGGGCAGTAGGTACCAAAGCGAGGTTCGGTTTGTTGGTTTAATTAAAAGCATCCATCCGGGGGTGAAGCATCAGCCCCGTAGCGTAGAACGTAGCGTTGTAGTAGGGAATAAAACGCGATAGGAAAAACTGACGGAACGGAACCAAATTAAACAAGAGCCGTTGGTGGCAGTATCTTTCTCTCGATAGGTCCACGGATGCGAATTTGCTATCGCGCTAGTGCTTCTTTCTTTGCGTGGCACTCACACGTCGTACATTCCCCAGGGCATGCTAGTGTACTCTAAGACAAGTCATTGGAACGACATCCTCTCGATCCAACAGTAATCGGCGATTCTTGGTATGAGGAAACCATAAAACGAACGTGATGGGGCTAACGATGTAATCCAATACTGTCATCCATCAACGCCGCACGAGCCAGCCGGCGCTGGTGCTGTGCCCTTTTCACAGCTTCATTTGGATCGGTGTGTGGGTGTGTGCATCCGTGTTTACGGCAAGCAAAATGCATCGGCCTGCAACTGCAACGCTGTCGCTGGAAGATTCAATTATAAGTCTCATACACGTGGGCCGTGGGTAGCGAGAGGCAAAACTGGTTCTGTGTGAAAACTTTATTATTTTCTCACCTTGTCTCACGATTGACAGCGAGTGTGTGAGGGTTTGATGCAGGTGTCACTAGATGATACTGTATGTATTGATTGATTCTAATTCTCAGTTGTGTTTCCTCTTTTATTAAGATCTACGATGAAACTGTGATAAATTCCGTTCCTCTTTGACACGGTTGAGATTTAGGTGGTCTGAGCAAGCCCTTTATTTATTATTTTTTTATGTGTGAATAAAAATGCCGTAAATGAGTTTTCTAGATTTAAAGAGAATTCATTTTCTTTGTAAAATAAATTCAATGCTTCAAACTTTCACGAATATTTTTGCTGCATTGCTCGGCTAACATTCATTCAATATTTCATCTGATGTCATTTGACCATGCTTCAGGCGGAACATTTCATCCACATTTTTCCACCCCTTCGCCCGTCTGCGGACAGATAAATTAATTATCCGCACGTCAAAATCTAGTAAAAATAAATATCATCCTTCAAACGAACCATTTGCTAGCCGGCTCTAATTATTCTCCGTGGAATCGCTCCTCCATCCGTGCGTTCGCTTCCCACCGCTGCAGCGCTAGAATGCTAAGATAAAGCAGACCCCCGGGAAAAGCACGGGGTTTTCTAACATTGGTTCCGTAATGAATTTTTCATCATTCCTTCTTTCGGTGACTCCATCGCCAGCCCCCCAGTCTCCTATCGGTCCCGTCTCAGTAGCGTGGAGGTAATACATACATTTTTTTGTGGTTTTTGTCCTCTGCACTCTAATTTATTACACTTTCCGTATGAGAAAGGATGCGACCAACCGTACATCAACGGTGGGACAAATTGGTGGTAACGAAAAAAAAAACCCAAAAAACGTAATAATAAAAATGAATGATGGTGTGTACTGTACGGCGAGGAAAAGAAAAGTTTTACTTTCCTTTAACACACACCCACCCACCCCCAGACAGAGCGTCTTTCGCCTTTAAGCTCGCTTGCGTCTAGGTACGAGTGTAGCGACGGATTGGTTTCGTTTGCACAGCTTACACAAACATACAGCTTGAGCCTTGATGAACATCAGTTTCCCTTCAACTTGACCGCTACACGTTTCGCGCGTGGTCCAGCTCTTTGCTAGTTGAATTCTCCCTTCCACTCAGTCTCGGTGCCACACCGTAACATGATCGTACACATTCGCACTGAAGTGCCCGATGCAATTAGATATTTGGTCGAGAAAATTGCGCGATTATAAATAAACAAACTGTTGACCGCCCATTTCGATGGAACGGCGGTTTCGTTCTGCCGTTTGGTAAAATAGTCTAGTTAGGTGGCATAGATGGAACGGTTGATTGAATTCACATCCTTTGAATTATTTATAATGCTAATTTTATGTATGAAATTACAAACATAGAAACATTGCTTCACAGAAATATTTTTAAAGATTTTTTCCCTTTTTTAGTAAGAGTAGCTCGTTTCATTGGATCGACAAATCAACTAGCTTTCCTTTCCTTTGTTGCTCACTAGTGACTTCACACGTCTGCTGTTAATTATCACCAATTGGTCGCCAATTAAAATCAATTCATAAGCAGTATGCAAACCAGCGCCAGCGACATAATCTGTGAGCATAAATCGTGCATAATTAATTGCCGATAATTAACACAGTCCTCATCGAGCCGTATCTACATTATCGCATCATCGGCACGATTAGCATCGAGACGGGTCCTGTCCGCAATCTCGTCGACGATGGCAAATGGCGTTACTCTCACTGCAATTGAAAGTATCCAGAGGTTAGCAAACTTTGCGATAACAAAGGGTAGACATCTGTAAAAATATATAAAAATATTGAACAGTTGAAAATTATGACTATGAGAGAGGAAATTTTTTTAAGTGGTATGCTATCTTTAAACCATCGTAGTTTTTTTATAAATTCTTCATTGGCCACACTGGATTTCATTCAAAGAGTACGGGAAAGTGTTGGATTAAAACCATTTATTTAAAGACAATTTAATAGAAAAATGGAACATGAGAAGCTATAAAATGTCAAATCGAACGTAAAAAGAAATGTTGCAAGAAAGAAAAGGAAACATGCATTGCCAAAGAAATCAATTGAATTGAGTTACTATATGTGTCTTATCATCCCAAAAACTGCCACATTAAACTCAATTGTACTGGTTCGTGTCTGTAAATGGATGCTCATATAGTGATATTAATGAAGTATTTATACTACATTTAAAATCAGTAGATCAAGACTTACTTTATCTAGCCGCGGTACGCTAACACCTACTTGAGGATTATTAAGCTTTAAATAGAAAAATGGTTGACGATCTAAGAATATTAGATCACAAAAAAATTAAAACACATTTTTATTGCCTTCCCGTAAGGAAGAAGTAATAAACTGATTTATGAAACTAACGTAAAATTAAAATTTATAATTTATATGAAGTGTTTTCAATGAAATAGTATAGCTAAGCATTGATTTTAAAAACTATATGAACATCAAATCATCCAGTATTGCCAGACCATCTTCTAGTGACAGAGTTTTGTTACAGCGCATTGATATCGACGCGATGGAGCAACATTTTATTGTACCAACATGACGAAACTAAAATTATACCACACAGCTATTGATTGTGGCATCGTCAAACAGATCCAAAAAAACGCTGTGTCGAGGTCTCAAAATACAAACCTCGAAAGCTGTGCCGACCACTGATTGTATCCATTTTCATCAGCATCGTTGCACCTTTCCTAAAACACAGGACATTGCATCGTTCGTCGGGTTTGTAATAAAACACATTGCCTGTGCTTTTTCACAAACATCCTGCATACCACGGCTGGTGTGTTTTATGCGTCTCAATCTATCAACAAACTAGCAAATTAAATTGTTCACCTTTCGTTGGGTGGGGAAAGGGACTACGATTTGATTATCCTTCCCGACTCCTCCCCGTTTGGCCGATAGCATCGATATGACGCTGTGACTCTACAAATTGCACTTGTTGCGCGAGTGCACAATATGCACGCAAGGGGTGGCAGCGTGCGCAACGTGTGCAACGTGTGGCCGTTGAAACAGCTGGTGATTTATTGACAGCCAGAGCGCGGTGCGGCAAACTCCAAAGCGTGTTACGGGAGCTCTCGATTGGCAAGCGGAGAACCGCGTGCAACATTGTTGGGAGAAAAATTGAGACAACAGAACCATCTGACACATTGATGGCATTGTTCATTGGGTTTGATGGACTGGGTGTATGCGTTATGATTATTGGCCCTATTCATCATCGTTCGCAGACGTGCGCAGTGCTGTTTAGTAATTCCTGCTCACCGGCATTAATTATGGGGAATAATAATTTGTTGCTAAAAGCCTGCCATGTAGACAAATCCACCGACAAGTGCGGGAAGAGATTTACGCTTCATTCGCTGTAACGCTTTCATTTCATCGCTTTTACAGTTGCACATTGAAGTGGATCTTAGTTTATTCTGAGTCGGCACAAACACCGACTGCCCGCAGCTGTACCGGATGCCGCCGTTCGGCGCTAATGGTTAATTTTTTCTTCCGCGGCCCCATCGTTGGCATAAAATTGGTGCTACAAAAAAACGAAGTCTACTGCAAACCAGTGGCCTACCGCATACCGTGTGCTTTGATGTTAAAACCAAATACCTGGAACCTTGGCGGGCAATTAGTGCACCGCGGCGGAAAAATCATCGCCATGGGATTTAGTGATGCTTCAAACGCAACAACGCCCTACACCATTGAGAGAAGAAGAAAAATCAGTACAACACAGAAACAGTTCCTTTTTTCCCGTTTCCGTCTTACCATTAGCTTCCTGCAAATCATTTCCCACGTGTACGGTAGAATCCTTCTGAGAATCTTGGGAAAAGTCGTACCCGGGGAAAGCTTCACCCCCGAGGGGAAACAGATGCGAAATTCTCGAAGCCGTAATGTCATTTAAGCATTTTCATTTTCACCATAATTAATGACGATTACTGGGTGTGAGAGCTGTGGGTCGTGGGTCACACTCCTGCCTCAGGAAGAGATCAAAGCAAATGCAATCAAACGCCTAGAAGTACGCAGGCAGTCAGCACAGTCTTTGATATCCTGATAGAGTGTCGAGAAAAGAAATCCAACCAATTTAAGTGCGTGTTTGTGATGGCTTTCACTTCTTCATGCCCAATTGTCAAATCATTTTGCTGCTTTGTTGGAGTATGATTTTATTGAAATTCTCGTTGGGACCGTTCGGGCGTGATTGCATATTCCTGCCGGCTTGTGCGCGTTCCTGACACTGTGGCATCGTTGTCACATATGCCGATATGCCGAGCCAGGACCGTCTTAAGGAATGCATTTCCGGCGAAGCTGCAGTGAAGCTGTAAATAGAGCGGCAAAATCGTACTCACCGTCACTATCAGTCGCTTCCCGGGGCGTGGCTTTGTGTCCGGTTTGCGATGTATCTGGAGTTTACATTTCATTCCTACCATTCAGCCCATGTCGAAGCGACGTTTGACGACTCTTTTCCGGAGCAAAGGTCTCGAAATGTTTGAGATATTTCATCTAGAGAGAAATGATTTCTGTATTTTCATTCGTTTCCTTGGTTATGGGGTTTTCTTTCAGTTTTCTTGGTTATGGGAGGAATCTTTCTAAGAAATAAATAGGATTACAAAGAAAATAACACATAATGTGTATAAAATGATGCAAAAATACTGCAAACATTAATTTATGACATTTTCCGGAGCTGTAAATGTAATTCATTATACCAATTAAAGATTACGGTAATATGTGTGGACATCATCAGCGTTAGATTTCTCAAATCCCACTTTTCTCTATCACAAACACGCACTCACAAGGTTCCGGTTCCCCTACTGTAGGTCCAGCAATTTGCTTAACCATTTACGAGCCACTTTACAGCACATAAGCGCTCAGCTGTGTAAACGCTACGCTCGGTATTTAAACGTCGCCCGTCACGTGCTTTTGTGGGGTTCAATTTTCTCGCGCCATTTCGCGCACTATATCAGCACGAGACAAAAGACAAGCGTTTGATGAACAGCTACGGTAGAGTTCCGGACCAAAGAGCAACAGTATGCCACGTAGTGTGATCGAAAATAGACCCTGCAAGACGGTTGAGCGAAATACAACAGCGAAATACATAAACGATCTTCTCGTAAACTGTAACCTCGCCAGTGCCTTGGGAAGACATTACCACCTTCTCGTACAAGGGGGAGGAGGGTCAAGAGAAGAGATGGACTGTGATCATGACAGCGGTGGGCTTGCCAAAGTTTTACGACCCTCGCTAAAAGGCTGTCCGTCCGTCAGTGGTGAAACACACATCAAACCATCGGCTTAAAACCATTGGCAGGATTCGGTCCGGCTTATAGAAATTGTGCGCCTAACCGAGGTGGTCTTACGCTGATGGGCAAACTATGGAGATTTTGTTTTGCGTGGTACGGTTTCGATCCAGGTGACGAGGGCTCGGTGGATGTTAAAGACGGCTCATCAGCTTGCATCAAAAACCATTCGGGCTTGATCGCATTCCCGCAGCATCGATTCCCGCAGCTTCCCCCGGGAGGGCTTAAAACGTTGTACTGAACTGATTCGAATTTCAAATGCTAATGTTAAATGTAGCTACACGGGAATAAATTCAACCGGTGAGGGGAAAAAAGTCGACAATAATAAGCTTCACGATGTTCTATACGTTAGCCAAACGAAATGCAAAAAAGGAATGGCTTAGTAATTATCAAACAGTTGCTGGTTTATTTTTGACTTTGAAGAATTTTTTTAGACGCTTTTGAAGCGTTCTGTGTCGCTCCGAGTGGAATTGTGATATCATCGGTTGAAGCTTGTTAATTATGATGCCTGATGCACTCCATAGGTCAACAGGGTTTCAGGTAGAACAAATACGAAGAACTTGATTTATTGAGCTATCCACCTCTGTTCTGCTTAATTCGAGCATTAAAAGCATGCAAAAGTCCTCGGTGCTCTGTAACGATCGTTTGATGTTGCAAATTTGGTGTTCCTTTAGGCGCGGGTCTATGAAAATGTTGCGGCAACATTTGTTGCGGGAACACGCCGAGATATTTTTCTTTTTAACTCAAGAAATATCGTACTATTAAATAAAAAAATCAGATATCTATTATGTTTCGATAGTTTGGCAACATATTCCGCATGAAAATAATTTGAAAATGTTCCCGCAACAAATAAACATGAAACAAATCAATTTGTTTCTCATACAACAAAAAATGTACAGGCAACAAAGAGTGACAGTTCGTCCATACAATTTGGCAACAAATGTTGCCGCAACATTTTCATAGACCCGCGCCTTAGTTAAAATGTTTAGTTTCAATGCTACAACCCTCCTATCTGTTTCGGTAGTGTTTCTATGGTTTCCATGGTTTCCGCGATATTTTGCTGTTCAATCGTATCTTCCAAAATCGTATCTTAGTACTGGATCACTGGTGCCTCTTGCATGTGGAATTTTTCTAATGCCTTAGTCCCATCGGTGTGCAGATCCATAGGGAGTTGTAAACTGTAAATGTAAATTGATTGATTTTTCTAGTAAAACTATGGCGTGTGATGATAAAATGAATGATTCAGTTTCAAAATACATCTAACGGATGAATTTATCGTTTCTATCGATACCGATCGATCCAAAATCTTATTTGTTCAAATCAGTTTTAATTTGTCACATTGTCAATAGATCAGATGAAGATGCGTCTCTTATGGGTCAAATTTGAAATATTTCAAACAAATGATAGGTTTAATCGAACACAGATACTTATTTGTTTGTCCTGTACGACAACTAACATAGCACGTTCTGAAGCTGAGGAAGATTATTGAGCAAAACATTGAACAGTCAAATGAAAATTCTCATCAATAGCAAATTTATTTAACATTTCATATAGAGCTTCTGACGCCAGCTTTTCAACATTCCAAGGCAAACCCATTGGTTCCTCACCAATAAAATTTAGGTTATTTAGTACTTTTATAGGTCTTCTTCCGCAAAACGAAGAGACATAATGTGTCCCCTCAAGTTCATTGTCACTGATTTTTTGTTTTCCTTGCCGTCAAGCATCGCCACTCGTAAAGGTGTAACGTTCCCCGTCTGACAAATTGTCAACGTGCAGATTGTGCTCCTTGACGGATGCTAACAAACCGAGATGAAATAGCGACAGTCAAGACTGACGAGTGCGACAACAACAACAAAAAACAAGAACCCGCTCGTAAAGGAAACAAAAAGTCCGACGTAACGTATCCCCCTTGCAGTCGTTACGGGAATCGTTAGCCCCGAAGCTACTATTTCGCGCAATCGCTACCACCACACGATGTGCCATGTGTTCTGTGCGCGCCATTTACATAAACGCGTGCCACTCATTTCGAGACCGCAACAGTCTCGCGGACAATCGTGCAATGAGGAACTGACTGGGTTGCAGTTACCAACCCCCCTCTTTGTGTGCGGGCGGGGTCTGTAATGTAGTACAGCCTGTACTTGGATACACTTGATTGAAGCGACCTGCAACTGATGATTATTAAATTTACACATTCCTCACGGCACGGCACGCGAATGACACGGCAAATGGTTAATTAAATCGCTTAGCAAAATACTAGAGAAGCTGCGACAGAACAAACGCGCGCACAGGGTGTTTTGGACCCTTGGGAAGGGAGAAGGGGGGGGGGGAATGGTGTTAAATGCCAAAAATGAAACAATACGATAACAACCGATGGTACGAGAGAGTGTGATTGTGTGATTTAAAGGAACTGCGCGATGGTGCGTTAATTAACCAATTTCTGTCGGTCGGTATCATCACCTGCCGGCCGACGCATTAGTTGGTGAAGCAGGAAGCGGACAGCAAGATTGATTCGGTCGCTCCTGGTCGGTGTACCAAGGCAAAACTAGGATGCTTTATGTTTCGCCTTGGAAACCCCGGTCCGAATCAACAGGCGCAACTTTTAGGCAACTTTTGCATATTTGTGTGAATTTTATGCAAATGAAACAGTGCTAAAAATACATTTGCTTTGTTTGCTTATTTTTACTATCCAATAAAGCGTTAGAGACTGCGTCACTTACTTTGCCACGAGCGCCGAAAGATCCTATCATTAAATGCAAATTTAAACAACATTTTAAAAGGCGAACTAAATATAGGCTGAGATACATTGAGATATTGAACACAGTTCTCAACCAAAAGCGATAAATAGGGCAGTCGAGGTTTGTTTCACACTGGGAGAATTTATTTTATAATTTATATTAACTTTTGCGTTTACGCTAAGTGCTTGCATTAAAATACAGTTTAAAGCAAAGTTTTTTTTTATTTAAAATTACTACTTCACTTCCAATCTAATGATTCATTCGCTTCCCAAACGATGTGAATAATAGTGTCCTTTTAAAGCTTCTAACAAATCAATTAAATACTGGCCGTAGTTTTTCCCCCTCCAAAAT
This sequence comes from Anopheles epiroticus, assembly GCA_000349105.1. Taxonomy (NCBI): domain Eukaryota; kingdom Metazoa; phylum Arthropoda; class Insecta; order Diptera; family Culicidae; genus Anopheles; species Anopheles epiroticus. The sequence continues at coordinate 415,053 of KB669792.1, forward strand.
CGCTTCATTATAATTTTCACTACGCAACACGATCAATTATCGAAAACATAATTTAATAAAATTATCTTTTTCCATTCCACTGACCGTGAATTTTTTTTTCTTTTCGGTCCAACTCGATCCGTTTCGTTCGCAAATCTTGGATCTGACGCGGCTAGTCTAACGCGAAAAATTATGCCACGATAACGTCTCTAAAAACAAAACACCCTACCCGTCCGATAAATGTCACCGGTTCACGGATGACATCCGTGTGTGTGTGTGTGTCCTGCGGCCGACCAGTACCTTGTCGGATTTGTTTCACTTTGCGTTATTCATCAGCTCTCCATCATGCAGGCGGGTTTTTTTTTCGCAAACTCGTTTTACCTATTAATAGTGCCTGGATGCCAATTTATAGCTCCAGTTCCGTGCCCCGATCGGGACACACCGTTGGGAGTTGCGAATGGCTTGCAGTTCCACCACAATTCGGGCAATGGCTTGTTCGGTGCGGCCAGCTGCGATGCCATTTCGGGTGTCCATTTTTACCTCGCCACGATAAGACGATCGCCAGTCTCTTGCCGGTCTCGTGTGTGCCGCGTGTTTAACGCTGGTGCGTTAATGTTCAACCCCGAGTTGCGCGAACGCCGAAGCGCGGCGGGGTAACGGTTACGGAGGTGAAAGAGATTATCGCGATCATTAGTATGCTGATTTTGGGATGCTGGCTTACCCGTCTGCCTCAGAGGAGAAGGGAGGGGAGAAGGTGCGCTGGTGGGAGCTTTTGTCTTTGCTTGCCACGCTTGCCAACGCACCAGCCACATGGTTTTCTGGACTTTTGCATGTCCGACCTGCTGATGCGAACGGTGCCATCCAACCGAAAGCCTTAGTGATTTATTTGGAAAACAAATATTTTATCTTCACGTTTATAGTGGGTCTGAAATCGAACGAAAGCAGAAGCAAACACAAAGCAACTCGACGTTTCGATAGCCTTCCTTTATTTTTTAGTTTTTTCGTAACCATTCAACCTTCAACGGAAAGTGAAACAAGATCGTTCTGTGTGCCATTTTCTGGGCCAAATTGTGGATGAGCCTGACGGTATAGGGCAGTAACGTTACGGCGCGTGCATTCAGAGCGTGTGTATGAGTGTGGCAAAGTCTCCACGTGCGCTACTCCCTCTTCAGCGATCACGACCATTGTACGACAAATTGTTGCACAATAGGGTCACAGCAGGATATTCCTGTTTGGAATGGTCAGACAGTAAAACAACTTTTTTTTTGCTATGAAGAGAAAGAGTTGAACGATTAGTATACAAAACAACTACAAAATTGGTGCAAAAAAGCTGTCCTCTCGGAAAAAGCTTCAAAATTCCGTGGCCTCATTGGGTAGAAATAAACATAACATTTTGGATTCTGTTCCACTTTTTTCCTATTGCTATGCACTTAGTTAATGTTAGAGGTTTACAGGTTTAAATGCACTGGTTTAAAAAAGCTTAATGCTGAAACTAAAAAAAAGTTTTTTATGGAAAGTAACGGCCAGATCGTATTGCTAAATGCATTTGTTACGCTTAGACAAACCAATCTAAAATTTTATAAAAAATATTAATTTGTTGACTATTTACGAATAAAAATATTCCTTTCTCATTGATTATATAAATAATATAAAAAGAAACAAATTAATAAAAACAAATTAGCAACAAAATCTGCGCATAATTTACCCTTACCATTATTTATCAGTCTTGCAAGTTCGTTTTTCAAAGAGTGTGGCTTTTTTGGTTAACAAAAGTAGGGTGTAAAGGAATACGGTCTGACCGTTACTACCGAATAGAAAAAAGTAGGGTACTTTTTAAGAGCACAATTATCACGGCCAACGATATCGTTAGAGACATTTTTTTTCGAATTTCAAGGAACACCATTTTGCGCTAATAAGGAAATATCGCAGGCTGATAAGGATTTTTGCATAAACGAAACCAAACCTAAAAAAGCAAGTAATAAAAACAAATATTCTTATAAAAAACGGCTGCTTTACGGAAAACGATTTTAACCTTTTTAAGATCGTAAAATACACCAGAGCCCGGCACAATGGCTGGAATCATTTCGCATCCATAAAATGTAGAATCTTAAATTGCTGGCCCGTGTTCCTCACAACGATTGCTCATTTGGCCCTGCTTTGGGCGAAAACTATGGAATGGTGAAAAGCGGCTGCATCCAAATGGCAAGATTTTTACCACTTGTCTAAATCTTCCCGTTTCTTTGCAGTTGGGATTTTTTTACTTCTTTTGGGGTCGGAGAACTTTTGCCAAGTGCCTCCCAAATGCTTATAACTTGCTCGATTTAAAATCGTTTGAAGCTTAGAAAATTATAACCTTTCAAAAAACAAAACCAAATTATAAAATTATAGAAACAGAAAATTTATAGAAATAAAAGCCAAAATAAATAAAATATTTTTTTTTAATATTCAACTACAAAACGACAAATGTTTGCCGTTTTGTTTACTGCAAAAGATACATTGTTCTAGAAATCATAATACGCTGTACGTGAAAATGGAACCGTCTGTGTGATTATGGGCATTTTGGCACTGTCTTCTTCTACTGTTTTTGCGCCCTCCTCTTTTCTTTGTAAATAACTCCTACCGAACACGTTGGACAGTCAGAAAGGGTCCGATAGGATGGAACGACACTGCAAAAAAAAACTCTGCAATCTATCGAGTGCTGCTGATTGATGGACATCATTATTTAGTGAGCTTCATAAAGTGACAAAAACACATCAGAAAACTTCAGGGAGCAAGAAGGTTATTGCATAGCAATCTTCCACAAACGACTCGTCGCTTAAGTTGTCCCGGTTACTGTGGTCATCAATTTGCGAGACACTGGTGGTAAGGAAAGAAGGATAATATATTGCTATCTATAAAACCGTTCGCTAAAGAATTTTGCGAATGCTGGTGGGGTCGATTGAAAATGTTTCAAACATTCTTTTGAGAGCTTCTTGGTTGATTACTTCATGGGCATTGCTTGGGCACTTTCCACTCGACTGGCGTTACTGCTAGCGATAGCGTTACGCTTCACCTTGACTGGTAACGCAATCGCTTTGCTGCGGCAATAAATTATAAGCGCCACCAAATTAAGCATACTTTTAGTAGCTGGTTTTGTGCTATGTGATGGAATTGTTTTCTAATGAAATATTTTATATTTTACTTAACAAAACACAACACTTCCATCCACGAAACGGTCAGCACGTGCATATTCCTCGCGCACAAATTGATTCCTGTTACATGTTGAGTAACATTTAAAAATCTGCCAACCTGTAGGTTTGTGGTGAAACCGAAGAAAACAGTGAAAAGCAACATCAAAACATACAGTAAAAAGCAAACCACACACATAACTGCCACCAACTATTAGCGTCCATCGAAAGGGAACCACCAGCGTGCGGTGGTGGGTTGGATGGCGAACGGTTTCCATTAAGCAACTGTCGTTTGCAAATGAGTGGTTCGCACGCTTGGTTCGCTTCTTTTCTTTTTAATCTCTCCTTTTTGTTGCTTGCTTTCTCGGGTGTATCAAGCCAGCGATAAAACCCGATACTCAGTGACCTCCCGTCGCTGTACGCGGCAAGGCAATCAGTCAAAGTGTTACGAAATAATTTTCACCTCTCATCACACGGTGGCACGGTGGCTAGACCGGCGAGGAGTCCGGCACAAATGGCTTTATGGCTCGAGGGAAAGTGTCTGCAGGGCAGCGAATGAAGGATGGTTTCAGCACTGCGTTCAGCAGGATCGGATCGCTATTGATGATCTTGTCGCTGAGACCCTTGTACTGTGATTGATATTCTCTGTTCTGATCAGTGGAGGGGTTTCAGCATTGCTGCTGTTCACAAGAAATCTTCCTTGTTTGTGGGTGGCAAGGGGATATAAATGAAGAAGAATTTAATTATATTACCGACTCAAGTCCAATCTATGTTTCGAAACGTAGCCTCGCATCACAACGCTCATTTAATTCTCACATTAAATGCTGGCTAGCAAACGTTACATTCTATGTCTCATTTAATTAAAATAATCACCAAAAATATACCACAACAATACTACGAAATCCAACGAAAAAAAAGGAAACACTTAATATTCATAAACCCGCAGAGACATGAGAGTCTCAAAATTGTAGCTCTTATTAGTAGGAAGTGTTCTCGCACGAATCCATCGCGTCTAACCACTAACCCCGTAAGCCGATACGATTGATAAGTGCTTTCGATGGCCAAGATTCGTGTAAAGGAACCAAGGGCAAAACGGTCCTGTAAAGCATTTGCTAATTGATAATTAATAATTATGATAATTAAGAAATTCAGCTCAGCTATACTCCAACCATCATCAGATAATTAATACAAACTGGCAACACTGTCATTTTGAAGCGTCTTCAACTAGATTTTTTTTTCACCAGCTTATGATTTATGATTTTCTTTTGCATAGTTTCATAGTTCGTCACATGTCTGCCTCATCCTCTGTCAAAAGCGGCTGGCTGAAGACCCACCTAAAGTGTTATCCCACTGCTACTTTGAGAATTATTATTGTATTTATTCTTCAATTTTCACCATTATTGCTGGCGGCCGTATTGCCCCGCCTTACCGTATCGCCCCCTGTATCCCTACTAAATGCATATAAAACATATTTTGGCACTAACGAAAAAACAGAAAGGGTCGATTAGGATGGAAACAGCTCCGCCAAAACAACAACGCCAGCCCACCGCAACGCCACCGAACCGTGACCGATCGTAAATTCTCGATAGTCCGTCTCGCCCCTACGTGCGTTGGTGAAACACTTTTGCCATAATCGTATTATTTCTGCCACAGGACAGACGCGAATGTTAATGACAGCCGCCGGGTGATATCACAGAGCACCGAAACGACTGACAAATTCGTCGAAAGGGTTCACTAGAGCGCGCCGCAGCGGATGGCCGGTGAACGTCGGCCGGTTGGTGAAGCAGTGAAGCGTGCAATATAAACCCACCGCGTAGTGCAAAACATCCGGAGTGTAGTGAACGCGTCCAGACATAGTGTGTGAATAAAAACAGCGGGAGTGTTTTAACCGCGGCTAGGTGCCCCGGGGGGGAGGGAGTGGGCATGTAACCGGCCATATCGATGTAAATAATAATGAGGCTTGATAATTGTGTGTGCAATGTGTCACGGTGGCGTGTTTGTAAGTGATACTGGATGGTGGATAATGGTGGTGTGATAGCAGCAGGAAGTGAGAGTGTAAAAAAAAGAGGTTATCAACCAAATTCCTCCTCTCCCGGGTTTCGTGTGCGGTGAGATGATGTGCGGTTAGTTAGCAGTGATGTTGCGGTGTGGTGGATGCAGGCAGCAGCCGTGTTGAACCGTGTGGCAAAGCATAATCGGTTGTGCGATAGTGTAGCAACTGTCAACCACCACCACCACATTACCACCACCACCACCCCCACTAGGCATGTCTGCCCGAGCGAACGATGCTGACTGGGGGCGGGCTGTGGGGCGATGTTGTGTGATCATACTGCTGTTCGTGCTCGCTTCTCGCGTCCCGGGACACGAACGGACATCGCTGGTGTACGCATCCATCGACAATAGTGCGGCACCGTTGCAGCTGCCCACGCGTAACAGTACCAGAACTCCTCACTTTCCCAACAACAATTATAGCGCTAGTGCTACCGCGCGTCTCCCACTGACAGCTGTCAACGTGACAGCTGTCCCGATGTATGGCGGCTTTGTAAACAGGTCGTCGCGTGACGTCATAGGAGCGGCTCCGGCCCAGGGCTGTGAGCAGACCGGGGTCACCGGTGGTGCGAATCGCCATCCCGGGTTCGCTGACGACTCGCAGGGAAACTTTGTGAAATTCGCAATCCTGCTGCCGGAGCAGCCAAGTAAGCGCCGGGACATCCGCATCCTGTCCACGGTGCTGCCGGTGATCGAGATGGCCACACGGGTAGTGACGGCACCCGGTGGTCTGCTGCAGAACCTGCGCATCGAGATCGACCACCGGGACACGCAGTGCTCGTCGACGTACGGGGCGCTCGGCGCGTTCGATATCTTTCTCAAGCGCAAACCAGGTGATGCACAAGGGCGAGCGTTGGGGAATGGTTTCCCAACCAGAAGAACCCCCTCCCTTATGGTTCAGGAATCAAATCGAATCGAGCATGGTCGCGTCCTTTCTAATTAATTAAAATAACTTCCAACATCCTTCAGGGATTTCCTAGCGATATGACGATTTCTAATGTTTGGGGCCCGTAACAATAGAAAACCAATTAGTAGTGCACCATGCCTAACCGTTTAATCTCTTTATCCAGCCGTGATTAGTTGAACGCCTTCCTTTTGCTACCGGGTGACGAACGGGCTAGTATGACATTCAATTAATCATCTCACCGGGTTCAGCTATCTCCGCCGACGGGCAACACGGGCATCAATGTACCGTACGCACCGTACGCACACGACAGTCGAGATCGCATTAAGGGGGGTTTTGATATTTGTTAAACAACTTCCTGCTCTCTGTTCACTGTCCTGCTGATGGCAAACAAACAAACCGGTTGGAAGCACATTAGAGAATGGCACAATGAAATAGGAATCCATTGGGGAGGAGAGCAACATGATAGCATAATTTAAATCGAGCATTGGTTTATAATTAACATATCAAGCGGTATGCCTACTAGGCAGTGACTATAGTGCCCATTCGTTTTTCGACTAGAGTCGCGCTAGAATGGATACCTCAACGTTTTTAACCACTTAATCCATTCCCTTTTTGTTGTGTAAAGTACTGTATTTCTAGATCGCTCCAGTACATGATCGCCCTTCTAGCCGATCGTCGATCGCTCAACAGTTTGACAATTGATTTGCAATAAATCAACCGTTCGGTGCCACATTTGACGGGGTCGGGAGTGGACTTGTTTTGGAACGGTTTTTTGTCCTTTCTCCGCCCCGCATTGATCCCCAACGGTTCCATGCCCCCCGCGGGAGGCACGTTGCTTAGGTTTTGGAATGGGGGATGATAAACGAGATAGCTGTAGGGCGGCATGGGCACGCACTAAACATGGTCGGCGATTTGTCAGAAAAATCCTCTGAAAATCCCCTCTGACAAATAGCTTCCTGCCGGCGGGGGAGGTAAAACTGTCCTTCAATCAATCCAGACTGGGCGTTCCCATTTTTTGTTTGGTTCCTCTTCAAGGCAAATCAAACTGTAATGTTCAATGACAGGTGGTGGAAGAATTTATTCTGTTCGCTATTTGTTGTTTGTCTACTTTTAATTGGATTTTTTTTTTGTTCTTGAGCAGTATTTGGTATGTATGAAAATTAAATATTATATATTTTCAGTTTTAATAAAACCGTGTGAATCGTTGCGTTTTGTATTAACGTTTCATAATACAACGGAACACCGTGTGATGTAATAAAAGTTATATAGATTTATTTCATAAATTTTGCCACTTGATAAATTCCTGACTACACCGTTTTGTAAAATCAATCTGACCAACAGGCAAAGGCATAAAAGGCATCTGTTTACTTAGAGATGATTGGAAAAACTTGTGATATTTTTTTTTTGCAATATCATTCACACTCTGTTTAGAAACAAACCAGATGAAATAGTTTTCCAATTGACATTTTCTATGACGCTAGTCTTTCTCTGCTGCGGCTCCCCTTTTCGCACACCGATCGTTTATTTTTATTCTGAAACACGTTAGCAACTCTTAATGGAAACAGAACCCACCTACGATTTGCCGTCCACGGCCATGCCGTCACAACACGGCTCAGCTGTTGGTTGCGCAGCGAGTGACCCTCGGGCCGCCGGCTCACGTGCAGCATCCAAAACTCAGCATCGTACCGGTTGGATGCGCCCCAAACTTTTTTTTTTGTTTATTTGTGAACAAACCAAGCAAGGAAGATAGCAGAGGAAAGCAGAGTAGAGGAAAAAGAGACAGGAGAGAAAAAAAAAACAGAAATAAAGCTACAGCTACTGGTCCAACAGGTCAAAGGAACGAACAAAACCACCTTCTCCCAAAACGGACGCAACAGGTCGTACAGCGAAGCGTGCCCAGCGGTCCGTGTGTGTGTGTATGTGTCGGCCGTCGTCTTGAAGGTGGCGAAAGTGAAAGGTGACAGACGGCCGGAAGGTTAAGTTACGAAAGGCCAACCGGCATGCATCTGATTCCTCGCTGATATGCTGTGGTATGCCCCAGCCACCGAATGCGCTGTACCTCTCTGTGTTGCAGACAGTTTTGCAGACAGACTTACGCGGGTCGAAGGTGTTTAGTGTGGGCCTGCTGGACGGTGGATGAAGATGCGTCTAGTCACGCTAATTATTTTTTGATAGAAATTCACTTCTGCGATTATGGAAAAAAAAAACAATTACAGGGGTTACTTCTGCCTTTTGGGATGTATGTAGCAGAAATTACGTCCACCTTAAATGTATTTAGTTCCAAATGATTTTGGACACGCTAGCATACATAATACAGTTTTTGGTTGGTATAAACATTTTGTTTTTTTTTTTATTTTTACAAAATACTTAAAGCACTTACTTTCTTTTCATTGCGGCTTTACTCAACTCGCTACTTAGCTCAAGAAATACATTTTTCAATTTATGCCAAATGAAGCTTTATGTAGAGCTTAGTTTTTAAAATTCCGCGTCAAACCTTTTGCTGAGAATCTTAAAAGGTATGTTTGAGTTTGTGGATCGTGGTTCGGATTGAAAACATTAAGCTAATGGTAGCCTCTATAAAAATAAAGAAAAAAAAAAACATCTTGCAAAGTCACATGGTACACCCTGCACGTATCGTATCGGTGCAGCAAAACATGTTGCTTGGAAAAACATTCTCTCCTATCATTAATTTCCATCCAAGCAGCATCAATAATTGCGCTAGCTCTATAGTTTAACTTAATTACTCCGCCAAAAAGATTCCTAATTGGCATCGTAATTGACTGGCTTGAAAAAGCAGCAGGCAACACTATCCCCCTTTCGGGATACCATTTCCGGTAGCAAACCCATTACTTTTACTTTCAGAAAAACCAACCACATATCCACCCCACCCACCCCCCACCTCCCCACTAACCGCACACAAACGACTGCTTATGGTACGGAACAATTTCACGAAAGCGAAACCTTTTTATTTCACTTACATCTTTTTTTTGCAAACTCCGTACCGCTCGATTCTGCATGTTTAACAGAAACAGAATCTGTGAACGGTGTAAACCGTTACTGTAGAAAGGATGCTTGTGACACTTGAGACTGTTGTTGTTTTTTCTTTGTGCTAAGGTACAAGGGACAGTTTTTCAGCTTCCTCTCACTCAATGGTTTCTTTAATTGCGATCCTTTTTCTACCATTCGCTCCGGCGTATGGTTTGGAGCGTAGGAAGGAATAAACCGAGCATGTAGCGTATTGCGAGATTCCTGTGCATTGCTTTCGACTGGTGGTAGATTTAGATTGCGATTCGAACAACGAGTTGCCTGCTTTTATCTCACTGTCGACTGGACGAGTAAAGACAGAACAGTAAATTAAAAGCTCAAATCGGTGTCCTTTCCCCTTACAAAACAAAACCGACATTACGTCCAAAAAAGAACTACCACTACGTCGTGCAACTGAGCAGGACAAGATTGTACACTCTGGAAATCGTCTCTATGCGATTGCGCTCGGAACGCGTACTTTCTCCTCACTTTCACGTCAACTATCCACACACACACACACACACACACGCTATTCCTTGCGCCCGGGACACACGGCGAGCAATCTCTTTGCCTTCTTATCAAGAAGCCCACAGAAACGGACCGAAAGCTTTCCCGCTTTCCTGGTCCGCCAAAAACGGTCTGCAAATAAATTACACCACTCAACTAGCCGCAGCTGTCAACGCATAAATTCCACACCGTCTTAAGCACCCATCTGTGCCCATCTTTGGTTTGTCTCGGGTAATGGGTGCCGAAAGTCCCGTGGGACCCATCAGCAACCCGTGCCCAGGGGCAGGTGTCCTTCGGCCGGACCTTCTACACTTACGTGCGGCACTGGGATGCGGTTGCGCACTGTGTACCACTGCCGAACAACTGCACCGTTAAAATGGGACCATAATGGGCTCAATTAAGGGATGGCTACAATGTCGAACGCCGAGCCCTTTGCGCACGATCGCGCATCTATTCCTGTGCTACCGAACACCCGAACACCGTGTTCGGACCCCCCCCCCCCAGCGTACAACGATCGCGATACTATTTTCAGGCCAGCGTTTATGAACCATTCTACCGGCGTCTCAGGGTCGCCAGTTTTCTAGGCCACTCTGGAAGGAACCGTGTGCTTCTTTTTTTAGACCGTGGAATTATTGCCGCGGCACGGAGTGTAATTTGCCGATTGGGGTGCATGCGTAATGAGGCTGGTGCGGTGAGTTGACCTTGTGAGGCCTGATGGTGCTTTTGATAGTGGCACTAGCTGGCCTCTTACGCAAGCGATAGTTCGATAAGTGCGGTTTAAAGGGCAATAAATCTAAACTCCACTCCGTTAAGCGCGACCATCGATTTGATTCCCTGAACTTCGTTCCACCCTCCCGTGGGTTCTTCCGGGCGAATGTTTTGCACAAAATCTCAACAACAACAATCCCTCCTTCCCTTTGGTTTCGCAAACACCCTCCCGGTCACCGTAGATGTGTTCTTTGGTCCGATCTGCGACTACGTGATTGCACCGATCGCCCGGTACAGCTCGGTCTGGGGCATCCCGCTCATCACGACCGGCGGGCTGAACGAGGCGTTCTCGCTGAAGGCTCCCAACTACCGGACGCTGACGCGCATGATCGGCAACTACCAGGCGTTCGGGCTGATGATGCGCGAAATGCACCGGCACTACAACTGGACGATCCAGGCGTACCTGTACCACGAGTGGGACGAAAAGTCCGGGCGCGGCTTCACCGACTGCTCGATGGCGATCACCTCGATCAATCGCGCGATCGGCGGCAACGAAACGTCGACCGGGACCTTCGACGAGGAGACGGCCAAGTATGCCGATTACCTTCGGCTGCTGCGGAACATCGAGAAGCGGGCAAGAAGTAAGTATCGAGTACATTCTCGGTGGGGGAGGGGGGTGGAGTTGTTTCTTTGCTTTGTTTCCTACCTCCCCCACAGCCACCTTTTATTCCTTTCGTTCTGCATTAATGCATTTATTCGCCCACTCTCGGTTAACACTTTCACCGTTTTTCGTTTCGGTAACCTTGCTTCCTGAACGCTTCCAAGGGTAGCACCATCGCGGTTGCGGAGTGGTGCCGCTATCATCCCCTTGCTAAACGGTTTCTCCCGTAGAGACGCGCTCGTGCTGTTGTTGCATCATGCAATGCAACCATTTCTTATATGTAGTTTATTGCCGTCTTGCCGGCTCGAATGGTCCTGCCGAACTTGTTGATGAATCTTTGCTTTTCCCATCGCTCGGAACATGCCCGAGGAAATAAACATCCTGCTAGCCGGTGGAAGAAAGCATTCCAATGCGCACGGGGTAGATTTTCGAGACCTAACCCTACCACTCGGATTATGCAAAACTGCAATAGTGCAATTCCTAAAAATGGAACCTGAAAACTGAACCTTGCTACTGCTGCTGCTGCTGCTGCTGCACGGTCCGTTGTTTGCCCAACTATACCACGCAAAGTATTTTTACCTCACTGTTTTACTGCAGATTCACATACACACACCACTCCGGTATGGATTTCATTGCACTATGCCAAAAACGTGCAAACCTGTCAAACATTGATGATCGATTTGGGGACCGCCGCTACCCGTGTGTAGAATTCACCCGGCAGGGTTGGTGAGTTTGACAGGCGACAACCAATCGTTCTGCTTGCCTGCTCTCGCCAGTTTATCCCGTTTCGGTTAACTGAATTTGATAAAGAGCGAGAATTTCGCAACCCGTGTCCGGAGGGATATATCGTTTAAACGTGACTAATTGCTCGCGAGATATTTGGGGACACACTTCAATTATATCGGACGTTTGAGAGCTGTTAACAAAGCGGTGCGGTATTTTTATGATTTTTCGTTTGTTGAACTTTGACAATTAGAAATTATTAAAACAAAATGGAACATGTGCACATTGTTCGCAGTTATTGTTTTTCCGATCATTATTTGAATTATGTTCATGATGCTTTATTTTAAAAAATATAAGATGATTTTTTTATTTTATAAATAATTTCTAACGACACATTTCAGCGGCATTTCTAACGACAATAATAATAATGTCGTTGATGGTATGGTGTTGTTTTCGAAATGGTTTCAATGGACTGACAAAATGTTTGCGGTTTGAAGATATTGTCCAAATAAATAAAGAATACATTTTTTTCACACTCACCATGCTGAGAAGTGTTTCAGAGTCAAGAAACAAAATGTGAAGAAAACACTTTTTCTTTAATATTTAAAGGCTGTTTCCTTATTGTCACTTATACCATTGAGCATTTTAGGGATTTCAAACGGTGGACAGCAATAAACTTCGAAGACTATTGGAGCAAACGATTCTAAATTAATATTGTGGTGACTCAACGGACCAAATCTCATCAAAAGTGATTGTATTCCTTTCGGACATTATACCACAAATAATGTTTGTTAAACCGTTTATATAGTTTCAAACTTTTCAAAGTCCTAACGATGCTGTAGCTACAGAACCGCGATGTTCCTTAGGTTTAATATCTCAATTGTTCAAATCTGTCATACTCGCAACGAGTAAAGCACGTGAGTTAGGTATTATGCTTCATAGCCAATCGAGCTACAGAAGTCCTAACGATGCTATAGTTAGGAAAGGTCTACGCTCGTTGGGTTTCAAATATCCAGAAACTTCGACGACTTCTGTTTCGCGTAAAGTTATCGCTATGTAAAATGCTTAGTTCGTTACTTGAATTAGTGTGTTTTATATGATCATCAACACTGCGTAACCTAATAGATCGGATCAAAATTATTCAAAAATAAAATCAACGAAACATTATGTTCTTGTGCCCAACAGCATGGAATGGAATGTCGTCACTACAAGACGTTCTTTTCGTGTTGGAATAAGCTTATGGCATGTTTCATTGACTTCAAATCTCTCCAGCTTGCTCCTTTCTAACATTGAGTAAGACGCATCTGGTAGATAGTAGAGATCAAGAAACTTTTTTTTTATCAAATTTTAGAACAACAGACTTTTGCATAAATGGCCCAACCATTCAAATGCCTTCTCACTTAAAAAATATATTCCCAAGCCTTCAGTTAGGCTTAAATATGTTCGTACGTCTGAGCCAAACTCCTAGCAAAACAAATCATTGTTGTGTTGTTGAAAAAGATTATAGTGACTTTGCTCCATGTGGAGTCTTTCGTCACTTGTGCAACAAATCATTAGGCCGGTTCAGTGTTCTAGTGGTAAAGCCATAGGCTTATCATAAGGCCCCGACGTTGTATCGAATCCCGTTTGGATTACCACCCTTTATACGCAAGATTGAATATTCTGCTATTGGTAAAATAAGTCACAGAAAATATCCAAAACCATATTAGGGTTTTGGTAGATCTGATCCTACTGGGGTTTTGACACAAAAATTTCTACTTGACTTAAGCTATAATACTGTTCGCTGTACACTCTCATACATATAATAATGAAATGCAACCACGCACTGTAAATAGAAGCTCTTCCATGTCCATCGAAATGGGAATGAAACGCATTAAATCAAATCTCTCAACCCTATCAACGTCCTTTTCCGATAAACAACTTGTTACGGGCAAACCTGCACAGTACATTAAGCATGAGCCTTCCGGGAAAACGGGCCTAAAACCATTGCCTCGAACAACGCAAGCCTAAATCGGGTCCTGCTACCAACTGTTTCCCAAAGTCCTTTGCGGTGAACATCATTCAATATGCATACGCGACTGCTTCGCAATGTGTGTCCTATCAACTGCAGATCCGTTCGTTACGCTTTATGACTTGTCAATGGGCTCTTGCATTTATCATGAGTGCGAAGGCGCTTGTACGGTAGCGAAGTACGATTGGCTTGATCGGGTTTCAGCTGTACCACACATACACAGCTGTGGACAAAGAAACATGAAGACCGGGAAGGAAGGAGCTTCCAACATTTGACTCACAATGACACGTGCTCACTCCCACTCGCTAACAAAGACCCCCATCGGGAAAGGGTGAAAATGGTTTTATTTGCAAAGTCATCATCAGCACCACCAACAGTACCGTCAGCAACAGCAGCAGCAGCAGCACCAATTTAGCTGACATCAGCAGTACGCCCAGTGGTTGTTGGAAAAGCCTTGCAATAAGCAAATTGGACCGTAAGCCGGGAGGGTGGGGGGGTGATCGATTTCCCCCTTTTGAAGCGTGTTCAAATTATGAATTTCATCAAAGGACACAATCGGCCATGCGCTCGGTGTGTATCACTTATAATCCCACCCCCTCCCCCTTCAGTTCGAGTCCCGGGTTTGGACCGGTTGAAGAACTTTTAGTGATTTATGGATTTACGATGGATTGTCTGAGGTTTTATGGCACCGTAGGCCTGGATCATTGTTTCCCGGAATGGGGAATCCTCTTGGCACGAACCAGCAATTTTGTGCAAAAATGTTGCTTGCTGTACGGGTGTGACATTCCATCATGCTCCATTTCGCATTAAAAGGATCAATAAACTAACAGCCATACAAAAGTGACAGATGAAGAAATGTGTCATTAAGATACTTTTTTCTACAAACTAATTAAAAATTATTTTTTCCCCCTTTTTGAAACGCTTATTTCCACTCTTTACCTTATGTTTATCACTAGAATTTCTGTGCATCATTAATCGTAAATCGATACTAACTTCTATTCTGCTCACTTTTTTCTGCTTCTTTCTCTCATTTCATCAATCACACGCTCTCATGCAGTTCATTTGTACCGTCGGAATTTGGTAGGTGCGTGCCTTATTCTTGCAAATTTATTCGCAAAAAAAAAACAATAATTTTGGAAGTATTTCAACTCAGCATGATCGGCAAGTTATTTTTCGAGCAAGTTTACACTCTTAAGTAAAAATGTGTTTAAACGCCTTTTTTAAATGATCATCTTTACATCTCAATGTTTAACCTATTTTAATTTATTCCACGATTACTCTTACTGTATCCATTTTCAATACTTTCGATTCAATCGAAACGATTAGCTCTCTTGAAATCATTTAAATAATTCATCCTTCCTTTGATCTGTCAAGTGCCAAGCTCCAATATCTTAACGCCCGTGCCCTAATGTGCCCTTAAGCTCAAATGAATATCCCCCAAGTAAAATCCAAACCGGATACCGAAATACCAAAGAAAACACGCTCACGAAAAGTGTAAATTTTAATTACCGAAAAATTGAAATTAATAGCCATAAAACGATGCCGAACAAAGGGCATTTCCTCCGGCAGGGGAAGTTTCCGGGAAAGCACAGGAAACCGCTCACCCTTACAGCACCCCGCGATGGACCACGGGCATTGATAGAAGAATTTGGCAAATTGTTTTTCCTACTCACCGAACGGCCGTTTTCATTGATTACTCGGGTCTGTAATCTAGTACGAAACTTACTCTATCCACTAGCAGCACGTTGCCGAAAAGCAGCAGCTAGTGCGATGTTAAGCTTACCCGGATTAGTTCGCGGCGTTTGCACTTCCCCTTTTTTGTGGAAAAGTTGAACCTATTTTTAGTTGGGGAATGTCCAGGGATGCTTCCTTCGCGGCACACGCTTGCACGAAGAAAATTAATAACAACCTAGTGGCGCCATTTACTCCTGCAAGAAACTAACGCCACCCTGTAATGGTAAGCAATGTCGCAGGAAGGACACCATATCCTCGCTGGGTGGACGTGTACCCTTCCGGGGATTTTTCGTTGTCTTGTGCTGCTGTGGAAAGTTGGCACTTTGTTTTGTCCTTTTTTGCCCCGCAAAGGCAAAAACTACCTTTGCGCTGGTTGCGCTGCATTTACCCTCCAGGGGGAAAGTGAACCTTTAAGAATGTAGCTCCGGCGGAAAGCGTTCCTTTGGCGCAGAGTTTGTCATCGCGAGGGCGACAACTGGCCGAATCCGGGCATGTTAACAAAAAAAAAATTGCGAGGGCGAAGCTGGTGGAAAACTAACAGCGAAAGAAAACCGGGAATAAATGCTCCCTTTCGGCCGCTCGCTGCGTGTTTGTGTCTCGGTGCCCGCTCAAAACCGTGCTCTCTTTTGTTTTGCGTTTTCGCTGACTATTGTTAGCTTTTCATTACTACCCATCAGCCCGACCTCGGCACGTTCCCGGATGCTTCCGGTATTTCGGTGCCGATACGGAGCGGACAAGGCCCCTCTCGCGCCGGTGCTTTTCGTCGGGCCGGAAGCTTGCGCCTGGATGGAACCAGATGGTTTTTGAACAGTTCTATTTTAGTACACAAAAAATCCATCTTCACACAAGAGTCACCAGGGCCGCCCTATCGAACTGTTCCGTGCAATGACGAACAAGAAAAAAATGTCTGACACTGTACATCTCAACGTATCGATCCGGGCCTGTCTCGCTGGGACAGAAAAGCTGTCCTTTCCGACTTTTGTGGTAAAACACTTTGCAAATTTATAAACACGAAAGATCGTACACCTTAGCTTCACCGTATGCGAGCCAGTGTACCACCAGAAATAGAGTCGCCATATTTATGAGCATCCCGCATGTTCATCCCTCACGTCCACACACCGTCCAGCAGATAGGTATGGGGCGCTGTGAAAGGACAAGAAGCTGCCACTTTTCGTGTCATTGCTTCAAAGCGAAACATATTCTGCACTCTAGCACGATTTGCTCACCCACCGTGCGGTGCATTCTTCGCATCGTCGCCAGGACGGGACACCGTTGTTCATCACCCTGCACCAAACCACCGCGTGTGCGTGTGTGTGTGTCCGATAGGTCATAAATTAAAGCACTTAACAACTCGACCACACTTTCTTGCACCGCTTTTGCTGGTGCTCTTGCATCCACTGAGCGCCGCACGATGTATGGCGCACGTCGTCGTCGTTGTCATCTCCGTGCCGAGGATGGTGCTTCTGCAATGATTAAACTTTGGCAGTGGAAAACCGGCTCCATTATGGAAGTAATGGCTTTAATTAAATATTGAGCGTGCGTTAGGGGGTGTGTGTTTTATTTTGTAGATAATACAATTGTACAATGTTTGCTTGGAGGGCTTGTATCGGAGTTTTGTAATTGACGCACAGTTTTGGTTCTGGGTTTTGGGCGTTTTAAAGCGTTGTGTGATTTCGTCTAGTAGATTCTTTTATATCATAATATAGTAAAGCATTTCTTGACCCTTTTTTTATTGATTTATATGTACTAGTTATATTTGTTTTTATTTTCTTTTTGTTTTTATTTGACCAACACTCGTTTCCAGTTTGTGGTTTCCCGTTTGGTGAAAGAGTGCAAACCTTCTTATAGATACTCGGGCAATTGCGTTGAAAAGAGTATTTGCAAAACTATGTACACCGTTGTACTTTTTTGTAATGAACCAAGTGCAACGAGAATTGATTTCTTATGTTTACACACAGCTTTATTTATTGTTTCATTTCGATTACTTTAACTGATTACAATTTTAAATTGGAAGAACTACACTCCAACGCTGCATTTTAAAAGATATTCCACCCGATTAAGCGAAGCAAAGAATAGTGTTTCACAACACACTTTGCACACACTTTCGCTACCTTTAGGGTACCGGGTAAAACAAATGAGTAAAAATTTTCTTCTAAAATTTGTGGCATTTTGAACTAAATTTTTATAGTAAAGAATTGTTACTAAACATCAGTATTATCTCGTGTAGGAAAATTCATAAAATCATTCTTTAAAGTGCACCTTCGAGATTTTGAGGTTGCTAATCAACTTTATTAACTATCCAATAAAAGCATGATATAGAATAGAATAGAATGTTTGCATCCTTTTCAACAGCTGGAAAAATATTGAAGGATTAAAAAAATCTTTCCGCAATCTAAAACATGAACATACTGGGGCAATTTTAAAAAAGTAAATTGTTCGTACCGCATCATTCGTACCATTCGGAAAACAGTTTTTTTTTTTTGTCAAAGTCAAAATCGTAAACCAAAGTCGTAGAACCTTTATCAACTACCCTTATTTACTTTTAAATGTAACATCCCTTTTCCAAACTGTTTCACCTTACAAAACGACGTTTTAACGAGCTGCTAAAAACAAGGTACGACTCCCACCCACCCCCACCAAAAGTGTCTTCACAAGTTTCGCTACTAGCCACCTTTGTTTTGTCAAAATTTAATCCAAACCCCGCTGAGGAATGCTTTGTTGAAACAGTTCCCAACAAACGCTTCTCTCCCACCTTCCCGATCACGTACAGCTTCGATAAAGTCGTGAAAATCTAATCCACCCTATAGTACCATGAAAAAATAACGATATGATGAAAGTGAAATGGATTTTGCAACCGGCAAGATCATCGGCATGACTTTCGTCCTTACCGCACGTGTGCCACCACACGGCCGGATTTGGTCGCAGCCAAAACCGCAAGCGAACACACTGAATCGCGTAAAAGCAGTCTCGGCTCGTCGCGAGTCCACGTGCCCTGCCTGCAATGCCAACAGACAGCAGGAAATTACTTTTTCCCAGGGACACGTAATTACGCCGAAAAAGGGGTTCCGCTACGTGAGCGAATGGTAATAAACGAACCTGTCCGAACTGTTTGCTTTCGTCTCCATCACGAGCTTGTCTGCTGTGATGTTTTTTTATGCGATTGTTTTGTATACATTGCCGAGATAGAAGTGTTTCTAGTTCAATTTTTTTAATTGTTGATTTGTTGTTCAATATTATTAAAAATAAGCTCGCTGTACAGTGTGTGTAAGTTAACACTAAAGCTGCGAGTTAAAGGTACACAGAGCGTAATTCGAACGCATATATTGGGCCAATAGCGCTACCTGGTGGCGGATAGTGGAAGCAATCAGAAACATTTTTAACCTGCGCTCCCGAAACTCACAGTATTTAACTTTTGAAATGCAATGAAATTTGAAATGTTTTCGATTTCGAAATTTCAATAAATGAAATTTTGAAATGCAAAGCAGGATAGATTTTTTTCCCCTACTATCACATAACTTTTAGTGAAAAATACACGAAAAAATTACCTCTACTTATGAAATATATTTTTTCAACCATTTTCTATGCAAATAATTAAAAATCGTACTTTTTGCGGGGTGACATCAACCCGCAAAGACATACGGTTTTAGCAACCACCGCCAGGTGACACTAGCGAAGCAAATTTCGTCCCACGTGAACCCACCCTGTGGTCATTCTACAAAACGCATAATGATTCAGACGTGTTTTCCCCTCACATTTGTCTTTGTTGCCCCATTTTCTATCAACCTTCCTTTTAACCGTTCATCGTTTCTGAAACAAACGAAATGAAAATAAAAAATGCCCCCCCCCCCTCTCTCTCTTCCCCTTTCTGACCGAAACACACAGCATGAAATCATATCCTACGATGACAAACTGCAAGGAACCAGTTTGATCTTCCGTTACCAGATACATCTCGCCGCCTACACGGGACGAGCTGAAGCTGTTTGAGTTGTGTCCCAGATTTAATCCATTTTATTATAGCCCCTGCGTTTCTCTCTGAGGTAAAGTGTGCTACCAACAGGGAAAAAGGAACGGAAAAGTTTTTTCGGTGTAGAAAATTTGCCAAGAAAGTATATCCCGCAAGACTTATGATTTGCTTGCCGGATGCTGAGTTTTCCCCCTTTTGCCTGTATGGCCCCGAGACCAGGGAGACGACAACGGTGTCCTTCCGAAATGGAATGTGTTATCAGCTTTCCCTTTATCCTCACTCGTAACAGGAATATTCTAGTGTGCGTTTGAAGAAAGCTTGCCATACACCGCACTGTTTGATGGAAACAAAACTTCCGCCGGGAGTTAAAGTGGTTTGCATCTAAATTGCTCAATTGGATGCAACTTTAGCAGCCCGGGCACTAAAACGACCCAATGGAATTGGAAACTATTTTCAAACATAACGAACATGCATTTTTTTTTGCGAGAGAAGATTAAAAGCCTCTTATCAACGTGAGAGCTTTCTTTCCCTTGCTTCCGGATTTTCACATCGTTGCACAAGAAGCGTGTCCTAAGCTGGGATTGAAAAACCGACACACACACACACACACACACACTCGAGAAAATATTAAATTTAGGATCCCGATCCCAACACCCCGTTATCCTGGCAAGATTGTGCCATGTTCTTTCTTCCGATTTGTTTGAGCCTTTTTTTTCGGTGTCCATCGTCTTGTTGCTTTTGGGATATTTTTTTAAACAAAACCAAAAAAAAACCATCGCATAAATCATTTCCATTATGACGCCTGTGTGCCTTTATATTTACCTCTTGTTGATTTTTTACCGTCTGTTGTCTTCCAATGATAAGCAAGAGGGTCTACTGACATAACTTAACCCACTGGTATCCTTTTACCCGTGGCGCCCTTGGGTGGTTTCCGATGTGATTGTTTTTTACTGCTCCGGGGCGGCACGGTTCTCCGCTGGGAACCAAAAGACAATACCACGCAAACATTTGCCCGCGCTGTGATCTTTTTGGTTTTGATTTGGCGTGTTCGGAAAAACAACGCCGCACAAGCGCCTCAGCAGGACAGCAAACGAGCAGATTCGCTGCTTACAGCATTATCTGAACCATTCTCAGCGTGCCATGGCTCAAATTACCATGACAAGGGATGGAGTGATCCGGGTAGGCATAACTATGACCAAAACAGAAGCACATCGTAACCATTAACGGCGTGGCGTGGCCGCTGCCACGCGCGAACATCATGTGTGCCTGATGTAAGTCAAAACGAACGTTCGGCAAAGGACGAACGAACCAATTTTATCATCATCCGAGCAGGGAGTACGATTTCACGCCAACAGTAGATAATAGATAACAAACACACAAACACACACACTCGCTTTAAATGGGAGAAAAGCTAGAAACGGGTTTGAAGGAGGGGAGGGGCGGTTTATCACAAGTTATGCTCTTGCGGCGCCGTCCAAAAAGCAGCTGCCCGAGGGCCGCGTGTGACCAGTTGGTTTATTAATTTAGCGCCTGAATTAGCAGCCGTGAAGCTGACCGACCTACACCCTGCCCCAGCAAAGGGGTGCCGAAGGAGGTGCACTAAAACTGGCCCGGAACCAGTGGCAGCTTTTCCAGCTAACGCCGCCCCGCTTGCAAAGAATGGGGATGACATAAATTTAATGGATGATTGTAAACGATGGGCGGTTTCCAGGGACTTTGCGTAAGGTTTACATTGGAAGTAAGCTTTAGAAGGTAGGTGGTGAATAGATAACAATAGGGGACCATCTCGTGGGAGCTTTTCAAACGCATTCGGGTACACTTTATAGCTTCTGGTTCATGAAATTACATACGTTTACGAAACGAAACAATTTTCGTGCCATATCTAAGTGTACTTAAAAGCTCTTGGTTAAAATATTTTTTCTTCGGTTAAAAAATAATGGTTTAAAAATTGAATAGTCAAAAAAGTTCCTAACTCGGTCTAAAATTCCAACCCGGGGGTCTAAAAAGCGCAACAACTTTTCAGAATTATTGCACTAGTGCGCTATGTTTCGCCCGAAAGGGATTACTAGCCAGTAGAATGGACGAAACTTTTAGCTCACTCGCTCTCCAAATAACGTGCCCCAAAAATATGCTTTATCTAAAAATTCCCACCTGCACCAGTGGGGCTTTTTTGTTTGCGCTTGTTGGTGGAAATAGTTGACCGTACTTGCAGTTTGATGGAGCCGAAATTCTATCCACTTCACCTTGGCAATGCAAACATTCGTGGTCGAGAGGTGAATCCCCGTTGCCGAAGCAAACTTTAAACGTACGCAGCAGTTTGTTTTAACTAGTATGAAAATGGCGGGATAAAAAGTAGCAGCAACAGCTGAAACGCGTATGAAACGCAAAGGCGCATTGCAGGTTGTACATAACATGTGAATAAAAACGTACCTACGAGGAGGTTGCATTATGTTCCCTGCGTGCCATTGGCGCTCGTCTAATATTTGCCAACAGCTAAAACCGATTCAGCAACCTTTCAGCAGAGCGGAAGGCGAACTATTCAACGCTTTAAAACGATGCACTAATGGTACGCTAGCAGAAACGTAAAAACGAAACATAAAATTGGTTGTCATATTTAGTTGGACAAAAAACTGATCTCATTTTTGTGCACATTTCTTAGGCTGCCGAAAAAGCTCCCTACCTAGTTTTTGTTGTTGAAGCGAAATAAAAACTGACTAGAATAAAGTATTCATTGAAACTGATGGTTTGCTAAAAAGTATACGCTTCGAGCGTAATGGAATAAAAGTGGAACAATAAAAATGAATGAAAAGTGGAAAATAAAATCGTTTATCTTTTTTTTGTGTTTGTGTGAAAGAACGAAAGTGCGTTCCGCGTGTAATGATGCTTTTAGTGTGAAAATATTTGGAAAAAGTTTAGTTTTTCATCAACCGTTTTGTTTTTGGCCAGGACATTTAATTCCTTTCCATAGAAAACTGACAATCGTTTAGCGCCGGCTTCCATGTAAGCGTATAACGTTTTGCTCCTACATCGATTCTTCCCACATCCCACGCGTGACGTTTCACGCACTTCACCTACAAAAATAGATTTTTTTTTTCAACAAAACGAAAAGCATCCGTAAAACGGAGAGCAAACACAATTTTCCCGTGACAGGCAGATTATCTATTACGCTGAGCAAATATAGCATTTCCCGGTAGCCGTTGCCAAAAATGTTGTTTCAAAACAAGTAATGAAACCAAAATGCTTATTTCTGTACAGCAAATCACTGTTGCCACACTTGAAACTGTTTGCTTACTGCTTCTTGCTGCAAAGCAGGTTTGCTTTGCGCTTTCTTTCCAAGCAGCAAGCAAAATTAATATCGGGATCCCTATTACAAGGGCCTTCGAGAAGAGCGTTTAGCCATTAGCCAAAATCCTTGCGCGACAATGGTCACGCTCTTTCTCTTTCCGTGCTTTCCGTGGAGATGTTAAGAAAAAAATATTTGTGTGCCGTCTTGGCTGGAAGAATTGCTTGTTCTAGCTTTTGATGTGTGCCAGCAGCTTTCACTACATTTCGCCATCTTTATCCTTCCTTTAACGGTGTGGTTTTTTTTTTCTCTCGCCACTAAAGCAAAGCTTCACTACAAGCGACTTATCTTCCTACACTTTCATTGCAGTTGTCATCATGTGCGCCAGCCCGTCGACGATACGGGAAATCATGCTAGCGGCCGCCGAACTCAACATGGTCAACAGTGGCGAGTACGTGTTCTTCAACATCGAAATCTTCGGAAGGTACGATCGGCACAATCGTGTGGGAATTAGTGAGAAGGATGGGAAGGGTAGCAAATCTCACAGTTTTCCCTTTACCCTTTTCCTTTTCCCGATCTGTTTGTTTGCCCACGAGAGGGAGAGGGATTATCTTTGCGAACGGGCGCGGTGTGGAAGCTTTAGAATGATGAACGATGGCAAAGCAGCTTTGGTAGTGGTGGGCGGGTTGGTCCACGGCAAACAGCAGCTTCTCGCACGTGTAAACAGTTGGACAACCATCAATCCGAATTCATAAATAGTAAATGTGCTTCCAATTAGTTCACCTCCACACAGCAGACACATTTACAGCATACATTTGAGCATAGTTTAGTTGAATCGTAATTGGTAAACTATTTTGTTAGCAAAATTTTTAGTTTTTAATATTAGCAAACCAAACTTTAATTTTCATAACTTGTGAGAAAAGTAAAGAGTTTTGTCGATGGTGTCAAAGTTTAAAAAAATACTTGTATTCTTCTATAGCAGTATCATTTTATTTTCCTACATTTTATTGCTCAATTCTCAAATTTAATTTTCTATGAAAATCTTTGCTTCAATTGTTTAAACAGTTTATTGAAACAAATTGAAAGTCCGTTTGCATTCCGTGTTCTTTAATTTGGTTTTGTCTGAACTTAATTTTAACATATTTTCGTTACTGTATTGTGTTAGAGATAAGTGATCATCATTATTATAAAGTTACAGTAGCAGTTTAAAGTATAAATAGCAGAAAACAACTCTGCTGATCTTCGATTAATGCATTACAAAAATTTTTACTCAAAATTTCTATTTAAAGTATTAAACTATTTACAAAATTAGTATAAAGTCATAAATTGTCACATGAACTTACCGATGCATGATTGTTTTGATTTCCTGGCTACAACAATTAATATTTCCTTTAAAAATAAATAATAATTTTATACTGATCTTGTTACGATAAAATCTATACAGTACTCCATGTAGACAATTTTAATCATAAGCGTAGTAAACTAAATCGCATGAACAGAATGTCATAAAGCGACGAACAGATTCATCATCAACTAGATCACATTAAATTTGAACTAATGTAAAAGGAAAATCAAATCGTATTATTTAAATGTGAAAAGAGCCTCACATGACAATGGTATCACTATATCTGGCTAAATTGTCAGAAATTCAATCAACTTGTTTAGAAACTAAATTTAATCAATCTAAATTCATCTTCAGTCAGCCACAATTTGAATACATTTTATTGCCAATTTGTTTATGAATTCGGTGCGACGCCATCCCTATCCGTCTGTTACAGAACTTTAAAAAATGCAAAACATTGTTCCAATGCATTCGTTCATTAAAGCAAGCCACTGCTTTCTACCGTACTTCTTCACGTAAAACCATCTTTTCTTTCGTCGCACACTGCAAATCTTTGCCCTGTGTCAAATTTCGAGACAGAGCTGGTTTATCATTTTATCCTTCCAGCAGCTTCCAACTCATCTTGCTACACGTGTACACATCCAAGGACCGTCCGCCTCGGTCGGCCAAGTTCACTTTTGCTCTGGTTTACTCCACTTGAAGCCTTCGCGAAACGTAGGATCCATCCTTCGGCAGTCTCTGCTGACGCTGAGCCGCGCACTCGACGCGGGCGTATAACGTTGAATGGAGCGACCTGAACATTACCATTTCATTTTCGTAATAACCCACCCGGCACGGGGCTGTCCTGTTCATTTTGCGAACCACTCATCGCCCCCTGCATCCTTAAAAAACCAACCTCCTCCCCCCAAACCAACCACCCCGCCCATCACCGTTCGAGGGACGGGGTTTCTGCTTGTTTCGCATTCCAATTCATTCATATCTCGCTCGCGTATCTGTATTATCTGCTTTTCGTTCTTGGTCGCCGGTCGTCCGCCCACAGCATGACGGCAACGAAACAACCACCCTGGTACGCCAAAAACGACACCGACGAGCGCAACCAGAAGGCGAAGGAAGCGTTCACCGCCCTGCTACAGGTGGTTGCCCGCGAACCCGAGGACGATGAGTACCGTCAGTTTTCCAAGGAGGTAAGAACACTACACACACACACACCCACACACACACACATGGACACACGGACACAACACGTTCATTGTTTAGTTCCGTTCTGGGTGGCCCGGAACCGGGTGCGCTAGGGCCGGAATGGTCAAGGTCTTTACGGGACTTTTTTAGTGGGAAGGACAAGTACAAAGTCCGTTTCAATTACCGCTCATCACACGGGGCATTTATGGTCGGGGACATGGAAAAGGAGTTGACGAGCAGCAAGCAAAAGTATGTTTGGCAAGTGACCACTTTGCCTTCTCGCGTGACATGCTGCGGAAGGGGAAGCTTTCTGTACAAAAAAAAAGGAGGCAAAAGGAAAAGTTTATATCCGTTTGCTGGAATTGCAAAGTGACAGTAACCCGCATACACTGGTGAGGATAAGCTGCACTGGCCGGTTCCCCCTTTCCCATCCCCCAAGTCCAGTCCAATCTCGCCAAGCGACCGTGACAAATGTCAACCGAGTGCGGGAACAAGTTTAACCGGAGGAAAATTGTCATGGCATACTTGATTTAATTTTACCGGACCCACATAGAGTATGGACGGTTTCAGTGTCAGTGCGTTCAGTGTCCGTCCGGTTTGTGCTGCTGCACTGAATGTAATAACGTTCCTCCGACTAGCTTCTATTCGGTTTCGGAAACGCTATCAAGTTACGGAAATCTCGCCCAAGGCGAGCGGTCGCTTCTACTGACCGGTAGTATTTTCCTGCAGTGTTTGCAAGTGTTTTCATTAGTTTTTCTCAATAATTAAAAAAAATCGAACATGAATCAGCATGACTTGAAAATCGATTTTACGGAGGATTTTCTATGCATAACAAACTATACATAATCGGTTCAATGATAGGGTAGAAGTTAGAATGTTTTTAAAGATGGGGTCAATAAATCAAGTGTACCCTAAAGCCGCTTTCCATCAGTTTTGGCATATAAATTTTGAAACAGTAACAGCATGAGACTGTACAAGTGTGAAAACGCTTTGTTTTTGCTACTGGTATTTTAATTTAATTTAAAACACATTGTTCACAAAATCACAAAAAGTTGTACAAATCGTTGTGTTATTTCCGAAAGCGGATTATAACTATTTCAGTTTTAGCTTCGTCGTGTAAGTCATACGGATGCGTGCATTTTTCTGACCAAATTTGAAATTAAGATGGATTAATGTAGAAATTCAATTTTTTAATGAAATAACACCTCTAACAAAATATTAATTGAATACCTTAAACAACAAGAATTCATAAACAAACAAGCATTTTAGCGTGTAAAAATGGCATAAGATAGACAATTCAAGTTCGTACAGCTATAAAATAAAAATAATCATTTTTCTTCACTTTTTGTGCAAGCGAAAAACATGAGACAATCTGGCTTTTATTGCTATAGTTAACTGTAACATTACATTAAACAAATCAAGTTGAAAATAAAGTAGTTTTTTTAAACTTTAAATAAAACGACCACAATCCACGTTTTTCATCAAAACTGATAAAAACTACTTTAAATTTTTAAAAAATCAAGCAGAGCAACAAATAAATATTGCTCAAGAAGCTACAACAAATCTAGTTAAACCGAATCAAATTGAAACGAAGAACTAATCCTTTTCTCAGAATTTACTTCCTTCATCCCACAAGAAGCAATCGCTTCCGCGTTAATCTTTAGTTAGCACTACAGATTACAGGGAAATCCACCGCGACAGGCACAGCTTCGAAAGCAATTACGGGTCTTCAAAAAAAAAAAGAGCGAATATAATTTAAAATGAAAACCTCTTCCCCACAATAAGTACAGCTCCTTTGGCTAGTCCTTCTGGTTCCGGAGAGCGTCGTTGTTCTCCTACCGTACATTGTTTCAAGGTTCTTAGAAAATCCGCAGCATACAGCATAGTTTGACCACTTTTCCAGTTTGCTCATTAAAGGGGCTGGAAGGGAGGACGAAAAACAAGACCCGATTGAACCGATTTCCACTGTTTGGAGATCCGGCAAATCTCCCCGGTATCTGGCCGGGAATGAAAGCAGTTTAAAATCCTATTTTCTTCGATTTTCTCCTTCCGTTCGTGTCGGTGTGCGAACGTACGGACCGAAGCCATCCAATCCGGTCCAATCCAATCGCTCCCGGGTGGTACGTGATGGGAATCTGAAAAAGACCGTTCGTGTGGTGGCGATGGTAGCACACATCTTCCCCGACGTTGCGAGCGCTACTTGTTCTAGAGCGCTACTTGCCCCAGTATGCTTGCCACGCGCGGTTGGGTTTTGTGTCCGGCTTAAATGAGATTATGTGTCCCTTTTCTCCGCATTAGTCACGGTATGCTTTGCATTTTGCATTCATGTTTTTTTTTATTTTTTATTTTTGCTTTCCCACCCCGCGCCCAATAGGTGAAGGAACTGACCAGGACGAAGTACAACTACACGTACGCGGAGGACGAACCGGTGTCAACGTTTGTGACGGCATTCTACGATGCGGTACTGCTGTACGCGTACGCCCTCAATGACAGCATTGCGCAGCTCGGGGAGCAGCGCGCCCTCCGCCAGCCGATAAACGGCACGCATCTGGCCCAGCTGATGTGGGGCCGCAGCTTTAAGGGCATTACCGGCAACGTGACGATCGATTCGAACGGTGACCGCATATCGAACTATTCGCTGCTCGATATGAACCCCGAGACGGGACTGTTTGAGGTGAGCTTGAGGTGGGACTCGCCCTGTCACTCCGGAATCGCTTCTAATTTATCCAAGTTTTGTCCCATTTACAGGTCGTTGCGAACTACTACTATGGTGGGGGTTTGCAGTTCGTGCAGGGTAAAGCCATCCACTGGGCGGGTGATCGTACCAAGGCCCCACCAGATAGGCCGACCTGCGGTTTCGATGGATCGCTCTGTCCGGACAATTGTACGTATCGCCCGCTAATGGGTCCATGCGTCCCATCGTATTAGCACGACCGTTCATCTTTTCTTTACGTTCCTTCAGCACTGCCAGGCTACGCCATACTGTCACTCGTGCTGGGCGTGTGCGTCGTGTGTATGGGCATCGCGTCCATCATCGGCTACCGGCACTACAAGCTCGAGGCGGAAATCAACTCGATGACCTGGAAGGTGAACCCGAACGATGTGCTGTCGTGCAATCCGAGCCGCGGCCACCGGGGCAGCTTCCACTCGATGGTGAAGCGGGGCAGCCAAGCGGTAAGCATACGGCTCCGGGCCGCTCACCCAGCAATGGCGAAAACCAATCGATAGTCCCTTCCTCTCCATTGCAGACGATCTACTCCGAGGATCTTAACTCGCTACCGGGCGACCGGCAGATCTACATTCACTTCGGCTTCTACAAGGGCTGCAAGGTGGCGATCAAGAAGATCAACGTGCAGAACCTAAGCCTCACCCGGTCGCTGATGCTGGAGTTTAAGCGCATGAAGGACCTGCAGCACGACCATCTGGTGCGGTTCTACGGCGCGTGTCTCGATCTGCACCCGGAACCGTTCATCCTGACCGAGTACTGCCCGAAGGGATCGCTCCAGGACATACTGGAGAACGAAACGATCAAGCTCGACTGGATGTTTAAGATCTCGCTGATGCACGACATCGTCAAGGGGATGGCATTCCTGCACTCGACCGATCTGCACTCGCACGGTTCGCTGAAGTCGTCCAACTGTGTCGTCGATTCGCGGTTCGTGCTGAAGGTGACCGACTTTGGGCTGCATCAGCTGCGCCGCAGCACGGACGACGCCGACATGGAGAGCTACGCGTACTGGCAAAGTATGTTGCCACTGAGGCTTGCTTCTACGAGCGATAGAAACACTCACGGCTCCTTTCGATTGTATCCTTGTGCTTGCAGAGCTGCTGTGGACCGCCCCGGAGCTGCTGCGTGATCCTCAGTGTCCGCCGGCGGGCAGCCAGAAAGGTGACGTCTACTCTTTCGGCATCATCATTCAGGAGATTGTGTCGCGCCAAGGTCCCTTCTACCTCGGCACCGAGGAGAAATCTCCCAAAGGTAAGCGCCCGATGGCTAAGCGGCTGACCTACGTCTGCGCCGGATCCGACGGCACCACGCAAGCAGGCAGCAGATGGTAGGATCGCAGAGCTGTGCCTCCCTGCTGGGCGATCTGCTCGGTTCCGGAAGCTTCCGATTCGCCTCTTCCAGCTCTTCCAACCACTTCAGCCGCGACTCGTTCCAAGGCGCCACCTTGCCCAATCGTTTGAGGGCCAGCCGGCGTAACGATTCGTCGATCACATCCTCCCAATTGATCGCAGTTGGCAGTCGGTACGCACGGGACGATTGCGCCTGCAGGGAGCTTCTTCGGAAGTAGTTGATAAGTACCTCTTTGACCGCGTGCCGCTCTTTCGTCCGATACTGAACGATACTGCGCTGCCGCGTATCGGCAATCGGCTCATCAAACTCTATCAGCGACGGCCGGTACACTACGGAGCGGCTTGGTCCGGCAGCTTCCTCTTCTTCTTCTTCTTCTTGGTGTGCCGATGACGGATGGGAGGACGCATGGGATGCAAGCGCTAGCCGGTGCTGGTTCCGCCGCAGCTGCTCAAGATAGGCGGAAAATTCGGATTTGCGTGGTACTTCGTAGATTTTGTAGCGCAACTTTGATGACACTGCCGTGACGGGTGGGCCCCCCGACGAGGTGGCCGCCGGCGTTGCGCTGGGCGTTAAGTTCTGCCGTTCGAAGGAGGAGGTTCTTCGCAGCTGTATCGTGACCGTTTTGGGCGCTCTTTTGGGTGCCATTTTTGGGTTTTCCAGAATCGAATGTTTGCACACTGAATTTGATTGCTTTACATGGTCCAAAGAAAATCGCCGCCGTAAATCTATTTACAGCAATTTGTAATAACGTTTACACGCGCGTCAAAATGTCATGGCCTGCTTGATGCTGGAACGGCTTTGTTGTTGCTTTTGTCATTTGCAGAAATCATCAAACTAGTCAGAGACGGACCGGGACTGATGGATGTTCCCTTCCGGCCAAAGGTGGATGAGTCGTCGTACGAGGACGTGAACAACATTATGGTCAAGTGCTGGGCAGAAGATCCGGCCGACCGGCCCGACTTCGGTGGGCTGAAAACCATCATCAGAAAAATTAACAAGTAAGTTACCGTAGCCGTTCTGTATTCTTTTTTTGTTTTTGCATTTTCGATGCCTTTTCGACAATCATTTCAATAATATTGATAGCGTTTCATCGCTGTTCGATAAAAGACATATCTGTACACCAATATGTGGAACCAAAAAATCAAACGAAAATACTGTTTTTCTTCCCCAAAAGCCACTCGTGCATCATCAATCAAATCATCCAAGAGTGTTCCAAAAGACTGTTTTTTTTTTCTTTCGCGGCGACTTCGATTCCCTTGCCACCTCTCGTAAACGGTAATTGAGCGCTCAATGGGACGCCTAATGAAAGAGAACGACACACACACACACACGAACACTCACACATCACCTTGGCGCTTCATACAGGCCCATTGAATGGGCGCGATTAGGGAGTCATAATCAATTTGGCGAATCGAACCAATCGAACCCGTGCGGACGGACGATTTTTCGGACCGGAAAACAGGGCAGGCAATTGAGTAAGAGCGAACAGAAAAAGAAGAAGAATGCTTGTTCAGCATCGTCCTGTGCGAGCACGGCTAGAGAACGCTCGATAGAGTGGACCATTTGGGCAGAGAAGCCAATGCCATCGTACAGCGTCAACCGAAGCGTCCTTCCCGTTGACAGAGTTTTCCGTTACTTTCTTGATGTTCCCACCCCAAGGACGCCGTGCTTCAGACGCTAGTAGCTGAAACCATGTTTCACAGTTGATTAACTTTCCCTAGTTGGGCGCAAAATTAAATCAAATTGCCCCAAGTGTGTGTGTGTTTGTGTGTTTGTTCGCGATGTTTTTCGTTAGCTTGTCATGATTTCTCTCCATAAGCTCTCCATCACACCATATCTGCTTCAAGTGGCACACTCTGCTAGAAAGAGGATAAAAATCAGTTTCTTCATTTTACCACTCACTGTGCGAGTTTTCCTTCCCCCATTTCCACACGCTCCTTCCATCGAACAGCATTGAAAGAAAATGCCGATGGGCGGAAATTGTATCAAATCGTTGACAATTTGTCTGTCCACGCCGCAGACTGTCTCAGGGCCCTCTCTCTCGCACCAATCTGAGACAATCGACAAATTGAATTCACGTTCACGCCCCAGTCGAAGAGCGAACTGTGAATGAAAAGCGTCGTAACCAAAGTACTTACCATTCTGTTTGCATGAACTTTCTCGTTTCACCCGTAGAGCACAAATTAAAACCGAACAAGTGCAAAAAGCTTGACGAATGGCTGAAAGGGAATTAACATGCCGATTGAAAGGCTATTTACTTACTTAGAGACAGGCACACTTATCACTTCTAATGAGGCAGAAAGTGGGCTTCTTCTTTTCGCTATTGACATCCTTCATGCCCTAAAGTCACGAAATGTAACTTAAGTTTTCCTTAAGATAAAAGGAGTTAAAATTAACTGTAATTTTAATCATATTTTTATGAGCAGATTATACTAAAGCAATTTTAAAATAATTTAATGTTACACTTTTCACGTTTTTTTTATTCCATTTAATTTCACTTTTTAAATGTTTCCTTGATGTTGAATTGAATACTTTCAACGCTATCGATCATTCGATTGATGGCATGAGGCCAATCCTCGACAATATTCTATCACCCCATCAATCCTTCTCGCATTTCACACTTTCGTTCAACCCACACCGAACAATGATTTAACGTTGCACTCATTTAACCTCTTATCGAGCAGCTCAATCAAAAATGCCGGCACCATCTGCAGCATCACACGCGGCACACGGTGTGGCCGATCCGTTGATCGAACGCTTCTCTTTCTCCTGCTTCCTTAGTTCATACCCCTAGAACCACGTCCAAACACTTTTATTGTGATGAAAGAGCAAAAAAGGGGTTAACGTGAAAATACAGTTTCCTATAAGGACTTTTGCTACCTTTTCCGAGCGGAAACCGGTAGGATCCTCTTGCCGCTGAAATCACGCTCTTCTGCACGAAAAACAATTTCCCGCCGCTTGGTTCGTTCGTTTGCCCACGGCCGGCGGTATAAACATCAGTTTTACTGTAAAAATAACAAAGCGAAAAATCGTTCCATACGTTCACGTTGGAGCGCAACCGAGAGAACGCTTTTGAAAGGAAGAAAATTCTTAGGAAAAAGAAACGGAAAGCACAACATAAAACACACAATAACACACCATCCTCGCAGCTATTGTGCAGGAGTTGATTTGCCTTTTAAAGTGCACGTATGCCGAAACATGGCCCGGAGTTAGGGGAGAAAAACCAATGGTTGCCACTACTTTCCATGTACGTTGTTCCGTGTGGCGTATGTTGATCGGCGTCGAAAACGACAAACACTTGTGAATGATTATCAGTGTAAGTGGTAAAGGAAGATGAAAAAGGGTAGGTTGGAGATTCACGTTCAACGAAGTGAATGTTCTCTACATGGGATGAAAAATTAACCATAAAAGCATTCCGGTGTAAAAACGTACGTTTGCGGTGAATGAAGCATTACATCGTACATTCGTACGATCGTACCTTTTTTCCTGTTGAAAATGCTTTAGACCAGTCGAATAGCTGGACTGTGTTTCTGGTAGGTTCAAATCGAAATTAAAAAGCGTTTAAAAGGTTATAGTTGATATGGAAATTTATATAGCACAAATGAAACCTTAACTAAACGAAGTATTAAAATGCCAAAGCATCTCTTGTGAGTGAACAATAATTTTTATGTTGGCTTAACAGGCAAGAAAGTAGGAATGCACCAAACCGAATTTTCATGTATAAAAGTAAATTATGAACAGCTATCTGTTCATAGCACTTCGCTTGACTTTTGCCTGAACGATCTCTACTAGTGTATCTGTGGGTTCTTATTAAATTCTTTCCTAACGAACGTTCTTTCATATACTAAATGCAAATATCCTGGTTTCACTATGGTCATAAAAACGTGTTGTGCCAAACTGCCACACGCCCATGGCAGCATCCACGCAGCGGGTTCTTATAAATTTTACAAAAATATTTTGGATCATTGCTACAATTTATCTAATAAGGATTTTCCGCGTACGTGAGATACAATGTCTAGGATACGCTGAATTTTTTGTTGGTTTCAGTAGTCACAGTAGTGATGAGCGTTTCGGAATTAACCGAGTAGCTTCGTTCCGTTCCTGAAACGGAACGATCAAAACTAGGTTTAAAAACTGGAACCTGGTAGGTGCAACTTTTATCTCCGATTCGGTAGGAGCGGTAGGTTTGGTCGGAATGGTAGGTTCGATTGGTACGGTTGGAACGGTCAGAAGGATCGGCAGGTTTTGTTAGAAAATTGACAACAGTTCGAACGGCCGAAAGGATTGCAAGGCCACACAAGCACACCACCACCTATCACCCCCCC